>WBMV01002877.1:0-16042 GCA_013396655.1 Campylorhamphus procurvoides | reverse complement strand
AACCAGAGGCACAACAGGAGCTCAGCTGCACAGAGAACAGGACAATGAACCCCATGGGTACCTTTGAAGAAGCTGGAGAGAAATATTAGTGTGATCCCCAGGGAATGACAACACAGGGCCCTATCCTTTTTCCTGGGGAATGGCCAAAGGAGAAATCATGCGTAAAGGCTTTTCCTGTTCAGAGAAGGTGGAGCCAACAGCAGGAACAGGAGATACCAGGAAAAGAGAGATGTGATCAGCAAACAGGGAATGTTACCAAAGCTCTTCCAATGTGCTCCAGTGGCTCTTGGGACCCTGGCCATTTGGGACTCCAAGGGTTATCCTTATGAGCCAGAATCATTCCTGCCTAAAAATGGGGCCATTCCTGGCTCTCTCCTTCACCTGCAGCATGGAGAGAGCTCTGTGAAGTCCTTGATGAAGTGACAGATGACATGTTTGTCAATGGGGAAAGAAAATACTTTTTTTTTTTAATCAGAATGTTGTGGCCAAAGGTATTGAAATGGAATCATAGAGGAAAAAGTGTTTCTGCCTTGAAAGCCCTTTTGACATCCCTGCTCTTTGTTTCCCCCATTCACCAAGATGCCTTGGAAACATCTCTGTAGTTGCTTCCTTGGCTTTTGATCCACAGTGAGCAATGTGAGACTTCAACAGAATAATCTCAGTGTTAGAAACCAGAGTCCACACTGTAATTTCAGAAGGAAGCTCAACTGGAGGGGCTCTTTGTTTGCACTCAGGCTCTTAGAGGGGGTGGGAGAGCTCTCTGTGTTATTCCCAAGGACTGCCCTTCTGTTTTCATATTCCACCTGCTGGAATATGAGCCCTTGGACCATGTGGCCTCTGCTGAAGGTAAGGGAAAGGGAAACACCTCTGCCCTGGAGCCACAGAATTTGTCTTGGAGTGTTCAGCAAGCAGCAGACGAGCAGCTCTGTTGTCACAGAAAGGGGAAGCTGCCTTGAGGCCACTGTGCAATTCCCTGAAACCCCTCAAAGCCCGAAAGCCACAGAAAGTCACAGGACTCAGGACCAAACCCTGCTTCCAAGGAAAGCCCTAAGAGTTGGATTGGAAGGGGTTTCTTTCCTCTACCTCTGGGTTTGTTTTGTTCCTAAAGTAATCTCTCCTTTTGTTACTGTCACCTCAGTTTTTTTTAAATTGGTTACAGCTTGAAGTGGGCAAGCCCAGAGCATGGAATAAAAATCCACCATTTTGGGTTTTTGGAAATGTTTTTGCTTTCACCTTTCAATTTAGGAAAACAAACACGGTTTACTGCAAAAAGCAGCCTTATGAGCAAAATCCCCCAATGAAATCACTGAAGGGAAATCCAGCTGGAGATTTGGGCTGTTTGTGCCGATCAGAAATGAAAACACTGGAAGGTAAATGTCACTTCTTGTGTCACCCATATTTGTCTGCTAGAGGGGAAGACCATGAGGATGTTTAAAATCAGACAAGGTGTGTTTCTCTGAGGAGAACTGCAGCACAGTTTGGGGGAGGGAGGCTGTGGAGAAACGAGTTCCAAAGGACACTAAGTCAGGGCAAAAGCTTCGGATTGTGGCAGAAACCACTGAGCAAAACAGCAATTCTCATTTTCAGACACAAGAGGAAGCAGCAATTAAGTTTGGCAAAGTATCAGCTTTCCAGGAGGTCAGAATTCCACAGGCTTGTTTTAAACATATTCTGCAGAAAAGAGTGTCAATTGTAAAATATGAAAAGGCAGAATTGTGAGGACTGGGGCAAAATTTGAAGCTCAAACAACTAATAATTAAAAAAATAATTATTTTAACTGTTCAGGAACAGGCTGGGAGAATAAAGTGTATTTGCAGAACAGAGTAATTGTAGTTTTTAAGAAAAACATGCAGTTGATTAAGAAAGCAGTTTCTCTAAAGTGGGTTTCAACACACCTTTTATTTTTGGTAAATAAGATGCAAACAGAGAGTTACGTATCAACAAACTTAGTGTGGGAATAAAAAATAACACTGGGCCAAAATCTTTGTCATGTTCTTAATGTTCTAATGTGGAATTCATTTTTTAAGCAGTGACTGTAAAAACTTGCAACTGTCCCAAAAGCTCGAGAGTGGAAATTGTCATACCAACATGTTATATAGAACATGAATTCCTCCTAATATCTAACCTTAACCTGCCCTCTTTCAGGTAAAATTATTCCTCTTTATCCTCTAATGAACCTTAAGATGAACATTTGATACGTCAGGATTGACGATTGATGTCTCATTGAAAACCAGTCCAGTGTTGAAAATAAAGCCCATTAATAATAAACCAGGGATTCATTTCAGGATATAAGATACATTTAATTTTATTCCTTAAAATTTGTTCTCCCCAGTTTCCAGACCTAGGTCTGGGGGTGATGGTGGTGGTTGCGTTTTTTTTTGTTTCCTCTTTTTAGAAAATTTAAATTGAAATAATAAATGTGATGATCAAGAGGATTTTTGGACGGTGGAAATTTCTGCTTTGAATAAGAGAGAACCATTCTTTTCCTTCATTATGGAAAATGACAGACATGACCAGTTGTTAACCAGTGAGTCCAAAGACCTCATTATGGGAACTCTTATTCCTGTCTTCTTCCAGATGAGCAAGATACCAAGAGATGTTAGAGATGCACTGGCTTAGAAAGGAATGGCCATGTTGATAAAGTAATAATGACTAATATTGATGTGATTATTTGATAACAGATCCTCCTCCTCCCCTATCTTGACACCCTACTTTCTCACACCTTGCTGAGGTGAGCAGAACTTTGTTGGGTGAGATTGGAGAGCAAGGCTAAGTTAAAAAGTTAACCAGAATAAGCTTGTGAGTCAGAAACAACTCTGTCCCCAGCACGTGGCCAGAGGAAAGGAGAAACAGCAATCAGTTCTGCAGAAAGAAACTGCTCTGTTTCTGAGTATTTCACAGAAGGCTGTGACCCTGAGAGGCGTCTGCTTGTGTGTGTGATAAAGATGACAAAGTTCAGATCTCAGGAGGATCTAACATTTTCTAGACAATGTAGAGCATGACTATAGAAGCAAGATCAGTCCTTTTCAATCACATGCTTGAAAACAGCCTGGACACGAGACAGGAAGGAGGAAGATTCTGACTTTCAGCTTTTCCTCTATATCTTGTTTCAAATGGCAAGGCTGAAAGCAACAATTTCAGCTGTGCTGTGATTCAGCTAGGGGTCATGAATAACCTGTCTTGTGCTGTTAGGTGACAAAAGTGTACTCAGATTCCATGTTGGACAGGAGTTTGGGGCAGGAGACAACACCAGCCCTGAAATCTAGCCACCTACAGACAAACACAGTCCTAACCATTGATTGGCACATGCAGAGTGTGCCTTCTGTAATGACTTCTTTTCACCTGAGGTTACACCTTCTTGAGGTACATGCCAGTTTTCCCCATACTCCCACATTAGCCCTGAAGTGCACCCATGTCCCTGAGCAATGGGATTGTTTTGGAGATGGGTCCCATTGCCTGATTCAGTTCTTTCTGGGGTGCCATGTTGCAACAGAACTTGCTTTTGAAGGCCCACGATGCTGTTTGGGGTAGAGGAATGGGTTCCAGGGCACATTTCCAACCACCTTAAAGGCTCCACCGTGGTGAGCACACGTCTTAGCAGGTCCATGGAAGCAATTCCAGTTGAGACCACACTTGTTAGTTCAACCAGCTACTCCCAAGGATGGAAAAGACAACCCATGGCCACTGCTTTCCTGCAACAAGAGCTCCTGTGCAGGACCTCACTTCAGGGCTGAGAGTCACACCTGGGTGTGAATTGCTGCCCCCCAGCTCCTGGGGAGGAATATCCTCATGCAAAGGGACTCAGCCAGAAGTCCCTCGCTTTGCTTCAAAAGACACTTTCTAGCCTAGCAGAGAAACTCCAAGAATTTCTTGGTTCTCACCCTGCCACAGAAATAACCAGGCGGTTTCCTTCCCGTCCCTCTGCCCTCACACAGTCTAAGGGGGAAAGAGGAAGCCCAGACCGTGACATGACATTGAGCAAGATGAAAATCTCCTCAGCCAAAATCATCACCCCTCTTGCAACAAGTAACTTCCCCCTGCCACTGCATTTCCCCCTCCTCTGGTGGCACCTCCTTGGCAACAACTACATGTGCACAGGACTGGCTCTGTGCAAAGGTCAGGGGAGGAGAGCTCAGCTCATGTGGGAAACGGGAGCTTGCTGAAATTCTCCCTCACTGGGGCTGTCACAGCAAGGGGACAAAGAAGAAGCTCCTTGTGTCAGCAAGAGATCTGTAAGGGAAGAGCAGAACTTCAGCATGGAAAGGGGATGTGAAGTTACACCTCTGATCATGACCTCAGAACCTCTCAGCTCGTTCACTTGGGTTGGTGGCACTGTATAGATGCCAAAGGAGATCGGGAGGGTAAGAAGTCACCCTGCTGGTGCTTTTAAATGAGGTGTCCTCTAAAGTGATCTAATGAAAAAAGAGGATGTCAATCTATAAAAATTCCCATAACTCCTTCAGTGAATGAATGGGATAGTGGCTCACTAATGCAGAACTTAACAGACATGAAGAACATATATACATATATATATACTGACATTTAGTACTATGGCAGTGCTGAGCTCCTCCTTTCTGCAGTACAACAGAGATGTGGATATGAAAGACATTTTGACCCAGGTATTAGATAAGTTTCCTAAACCTAAACAGCATCATATTTATTTGTGTCTAATCATTATTATTATTCTCGAAAATTAGCTACCAAAAATGGCTAAAATCTAGAGGAATCCAGGACTTAAGGAAAAAAAAAATGTTACAGAGTAGAAACATAAACCAAATCCAGGTATCCTTAGGCAAAGAATTTCTGTGCAGACAGGTCACAAACTCCTCCTCCAGTCGGCATCAGCAGAGGACAGCCTTAGATATTATCCATGAGATTTATTACAGCTTTTGTTGGGTTTCAGCTACTTTGGAGGTTCCGCTTCTGTTTTCTTTGACAACATCGTTTCTTCTATATTTTTTTTGTCTCTTCCACCATAAATTTTCACTTCTGTCTTTATCCTAGAGCTTGCACTGAAATGGGATTTCTTTGCAGTTCATGGGCTTGGTTTTGTAGTGTCTTTTCCTCAAGGTCCCATGCCGTGAGAGCCTGAAGCACTCAGAGCAGGTTGTGTTTTTCCCGTGCTGGCTCTGAGGACGCTGGAGGACCTCAGGGCTCTCACACACTGATGTTCAGCACAGCAACTAGAGGAGTTCACTGCACACATATAAATCAGGGGGGAAAAAATACACAAAACTCTCTAACATGAGTACGAGGGAGACAGAAAGCTGGGCTAGAATTTCAGTGTCAGACTGTGTGTCTGAAGACAATCTATGGTGCAAACATGCAGAACCATAGACAAATTCTGACAGGAGACACTAAATAAGTCTGTCTGGTTTTGGTTATTTAGCTCAAGTAAGGGAGGTCCTTTTGCAAAGCAAAAGCAAGACACTGAAATAACCAAAATCATTCCATCACCTTTCAATTAAAATAGGGTGGGATCTTTTTTTAATTGGACTACATGTTATTTGCTCAATATGCTCAGTTTACAAAGTTGCAGAAGGAGGGGGCTCCTGTTTTTAGCCAGGAGATATGATATCCATCTGTGAGCACACCAGGACAAGGAAGACAGGGAATCAGCTGGGAGAGAGAAGAGGCACTGGCTTCTCCCTGTGTGCTCTCCATGCTCCCTTGTATTCCCTTCCAGGTCCAACACAAGCCAATAGACAGAACCTCGGCCAGTGGTGGGATGAACCACAGACACAGATCGGTGACTGGGATGGAAAGATGCTCTCTGGCCAGTCAGAAGGTGATGCCAAAGCAGAAAGGGTTAATGGACATGGGATGAAGCTGCTTTTTCTGACAAATCCATTTTTCTCCTCCCAAGTGCCAGCAGATGGGCAGAAGCAGCGAGCTCTTCCTCTTTCGGATCCTCCTTCCAACGTCAGATGTTGTGAAATAAAGAGATAAAAACTGTTGCAATGGTGCACAGCAAGGTCTCTGAGAGCACCCCTTCACCCCTGCTCTCACACCATACAGAATGATACTTCTAGGCCCTATATAAACAGTAACACAAAGCTAAAGGTACAATCCTCTTTAAAATTCCAGGTGGGTCTCACTGGGAATTAAAGGGCTTTCTTGAGAAATGGTACAGAAATCTAAGGGTGAATCATCCAGTGCTTTCTGCTTTGCAGTTGGTTAGCTATATCAAAGTTGCAGGCCCATGGAAGCTCAGCATAGATACCCCTGAACCTTCCCTTCTCTCCACAGTCTTACCCTTTCAGGCAGCACAGTGGTGGATTTGGATCAGTTTTGACCCAGATTCATCTTTCTGATTATCAGTTTCATTCAGAAGAAACTACATCCATTTACAACCACAGCAATCTGAAAATATTTCAGGCACTAGAAACCCAAGAAACAAATCATGCCTTGCTATGATACTGTGGCATATGTTGGCAGGTGAAAACACAAACCTGGAGGGTGTAAACACAGGGATACCCACACTCTTTTGGACGTGCAAAGCCAGTGGACCTGGAGGATGCAGAGCTGGTGCTGTCAGGGTTCCTACGAACAGCGATGTGTTTGTCCTCTTTAAATCCAATTTATCACCTCACTGTGTGAATGATGAACCTGTAGCTTAAGACAAGAATGCTGAAGAGCCCAGCTCTGCTTTGCTTGACCTCAGCTGAATTTGCAAGTTGGATGGAAAATGCCTTCCTTCTTATTTATGAAAAATCCTTGAATCTGAAGTGCACTTGAATGATCCCCTAAGCAGCAATAAAATGGAAGAGGCAAGTAGGGAAATCAATGGCACTACCACAATTTTTATCCAAGTGTCTTGTTAAAAGCCTTTATTTTAAAAACTTGTAGATTAATACAGTGGAGCAAATGTTGCCATCACATCCTGCATAGTCCCTCCTTAAACTCACTGTGCTCAAGCAGAATTCGGCTTTACTGTTGTTCTAAACCATTTTGCTCACTCCGGATTGAAGCTGAGGCACTTGGTCAAATCAGTTTGATGTTTTTTGAGCTGTAAAATATGTTATGTGTAAAAATGTCTGCACAAAAATACTCTGTTTCTTTTCAAAAACTTTCAGCCTGGCAGGGGACACATTTTCACAATCAACTGGGAAACCTGGAAGCTTCCAGATCTCAGTGTGATTTAATACAAAGAACTTTAAAAATATTTGCATCTCTTTTATAGGAAACGCAAGTCATCAAAGACACAATACCTACAAAATTGACTAAAGAGCCATTACTTAAAAATTGTTGCCTATAAAATGAACAAGCCAAAAACGTACAGAGTTGAAAAGTAAATACTGAGTCCTTGCCTCGTCTTCCAACTGCCTGTACCCAACAACTACCCTCTGAAAATAGCCAGCAACCCACTGCTGATTAGAGGGTCACTGAGGTGCAGAAGACAGAAGGAACATCTTGCTGTGATCAGAAATCAATATAAAAAGTTCAGTGTGGACCCCAAAAGTTGCCCCCCAAAAGGACAAGTAAGGGATGCATCCTATTGAGCTGACCATTATTCCTCAGCTGCTCTCATTGGATTTCTCCAGGCCGGAAAGGAACAGGCAAGGCAAGTCCTCATGGACATTGTCAAGACCTGGAGGTGAGCATTTGTCCCCTTTGTTTTGTACACCCTTCTGTGAAGATTAATTAAAGGGGATATAATAAAGAACTTGCTTTGTTCTTTACAGTAAATCACCCTACCTTCTCTTCCTAACTCCCCTGCAAATAAGCCTAGAATGGAGGGTGAATAAAGTTCTCTAGAGGACATTTTGCCTTATATTAGCCTGTGTTAACCCTCTGCTGTGTGCTTTAATGTCTGAACTTCCAACCCCTTTGTGTCTTACACTTTCCCCCCTAACCTTTGTCTTGGGGGAGGGTCCTCAGAGATGTGCATAAGTGTCATTAGCTCAGTTGATGAAGAAAGGCTTTTGTTCCCTTTCATATTTACACTGTAAACATTTGGGCTGCCAATACTCTGGTCTCAAAATTCTTTCAGGGTGAAGTGTAAAGAGAAGAGAATCGCTTTTTCTCCCAGCTACCCAAAAGTCTTTTTGTCAAGAGGAAGGGGTCTGATGAGCCTAAGAAGTGCCCACTATGTATTGATCTTGACAACTGCTCAAACAAGTTCTCTCTAATCTGGATCATAGTCACTATTCCAGTGCCAGGACCCTTCCTTCATGCAGAGGGAAACAAACTGACAGAAGCAAGGCCCTTCATCCCAGTGCCCTGGTGTGCTCTCTGAGCAGGAGAACTGGAAATGCTTCTTGGCTACACAACAGGCCTAATCAGAGGAGAAATAGTGAAAGACTCGCTGGAACAGCTCTTCAGCAGGGGGTTTTCCCTCTCCAAAAGTTTACAAGAACTGTCTTCTGCACACTGCAAGGGAGATGTAAACTAACTGGAGCTTCACGTGGGAATCACAGCCAACCAGCAGGGAATTCTTTAGCAGCAATGAACTGGCCTCACCAGCAACCTGGGACATCTCCAGAAGTTTCTCATCCGCTGATTTGATTTTGTAATTGTAGAGAAAATTAGCAGTGACCAAAAAGGTGCACAAAGTTGCAAAGACCATAATACAGCCAAGGAAATTTTTATAGGAGTCACCAGCCACCAGTCCTGGTCTAACCAAGTAAACGTGAAGGTGGTAAGTGAAAAGTATAAGCCTGCTAGAATGCAAGCTGATAGGGCAAAGATAATATTGACTGCTGAGAAGGTGATGCCCTAGCTGACACCTCATTAATCATCTGGATGGCCTTTCTGTACCCCCAGCATCTTCACAGACTGCCTTCAGCTGGTCAGGCAGTGTCTCACTGAATGTGCCTCCTCTCCACCTCGGAATGACCTGATCATCCACAGGAGGCAGGGCCAGGAGGCATTTCCCATTGTAGAGGCATGGGGGGCTATAAGGGACCAGGGTGGCATTTTTCATGGCGTCGTTGGGAGTGCAAATGACTTTGCTAACTTTATCCAAAAAATGGATATCACTGGTGTCAATGTAAGTCAAATGGGTGAGGTGTAGTGGCAGCAGACACGGCCCCAACATGATGGCGATCACTGGCTTCCTTTCTAAACAGTCTTGGAAGATGGACAGATTGGCTTCCAGAAGGCACCACCTGCTCTGGACATAAGTCAGGGCTGAAGATTAAGACAATTTTCTGGCTTCCTTGCACGGCTTCAACCATGTTTTCAATTATTGTTTTACCTGCTATGAAGTCCCTCTCATGCTAACAGGCCTTCAGATTAGGAATCATGGCTTCTAAGCTCTGGATGAGGTGCCTTGCCCTGTTGGAATTGCTGCTGCTGGAACTGACAAAGATGTGGTGAGTCTCGTGAGCTGCAAGTGCAGGTAGCTCAGGTATTTGTGCTCCTTGAAGATCTGTCATTCCTGCCCTTGCAGATATTGCAGAACAGGTCTCAGTAATACAAGTATCTGAAATAGGTTTACTTTCCTCTTTGAAATCCATCAGGCTTTGCTGCAAAAATAAACCATGGCAGTACAAATGATGAAATCACGCTCCATGAAACCAGAAATAAAAGGCCTAATCTTGCCTCCCATTTATCCTGTCTATGCTTCTCTTCTCAGGCTGCACTCTACATTTGTGGTTTCACAGGCAGACTAGTGATGTCGGCTCTGAATGTGAGAGCATTAAGCATCGGGCTCAGTCACTGGTTTCGACTCAGCTCCATGCTGGAAACTCCAGCCACATTGGAAAACCTCAGTCATTGATTTATACTTTTAATTTAACCCAGGGGAATTGTTTCTGGGAACATATCTGTCATCTATCAAGAAAACTATCCATCCCTCTACCTAGAATTCTGATTAAGTTACAATAGTAATTATAAGGAACTATATATTTCATTCAAGCATTTCCAACAGCAAAGCTCCTTAGTGATAAATACGGGTATTCTCTGCTTGGGATTTAATATCAGGAATGCACAGACTAATGTTCACTGCTTTTGATATCAACACAGAGAAACAAGAAGAGTTCTCTTGAGAGAACTCTCCACAGTCCACCAGGATGCGCCCTGAACCTTCTCCCACAGTCTGTCCCTCACCTCAACCTGGCTGTGCAAGACAAGAAGGAAGCAAACAGGTTGCCTTGGAGCCCTTTATGAGGGTTAAGTGTATTTGCTGTGGAGGGATTTGGTGTGAAAATCTCTCTGAAACAGTCCATTCATCCACACTAGAGAGGTTGTAGAAGAATACAAGGGTCTTTCCAAACCCCAAGGTGCAAAGATGCCTGCCCCCCATGAGGTGTAGTAAGGCTCAGGTACTGCCACTTTATATTACACCCTGTATCACACAAGACATTGTCAGCCTTAGAAAATAATGAACTTTTGCCAAGATCTGGCATGCAAACATTCTAGCAATTTTGTGACAGCAAAAAGAACTAAGGGGTGCCAAACTGTCGTTCTACTCCCAAATAACCCTCATCACAAGGTGACTTGTCAAGAGCTACATGAGCTGCGCAGGGCATTCTCTGACATCTCCAGCCTCCTCATTCCTTCCCTTGCCAGCTCTTCTTCCTGCCCTTCTCCTCCTGCACCTCAGAAAGGAATTCCCCTTCTGCTGAGCACCTGAAACCAAAACTAACCAGAGCTGTAAGCACCAGCAGAGAGACTGTAAACCTGAGCAACAACCTGGCTGCTGAGAGTGGGACATCTCCTGAGTGGGGCATCACCTCCTGAGCGGGATGTCACCTCCTGAGCGGGACATCATCATCATCACCATCACTGTGTAGGGGAAAGCAGTGGGACAAGGAGGAGGTAATGGTTTACTCACCAACTGACAAGAGGTGAGTTCCAAGCCCTGGAGGTTGCTGGTTTCAGCTGCTCCATGCTGAGAAGGAGGAGCCTTAGTGATAGAAGGGGAGGGCACTTGGCAAGAAGACAAATATTTGATGCTTTCCTGGTTTATAAAGCTCAAGTCGTGCCTGTGGTGGAGCATCCCTCCCTGAGCCTCTCCCTGAAGCACCACCATGACATAAGCGAAGGCACTGTGGGTTTCTCCATACCAGCCATATAGAAACAGCCCTGTCCTTCTAGGGACAGGGAATATCCCAGCCCTGGACAACATACCGTGTCCTCCCAGGGTCTGTGCAGGAAGAGACACAGGGAGAGTGAACAACTGACGGGGCAACCCCAATGGAAGTGGGGATGGAGACGGGAACTTGGACACGGTTGACAGAGAAGGGGCACAACAAAGGGTGCCCAGGTGCCCTGGAGCCCTGACCAGGGTGACCTATCCCTGTGATTAGGGTTATTTCTCCTGTTGACCTCTGTGATTTCTATTACCTTTTCCTTCAGAATTTACTTGAAATCTGCCTGTGTTATTGAGGTGAGTCTGGCAGCCTATATTTGCTCTGGGTGTAAGAAACAGGCAATATCTCAGAAATGGGTGCTGTTAGGGGAGCATTTGCTGTTTCCCTTTTCCATCTCAGTCAGAGACACCCTCAGAGAGAGAAGGCATTTCTCCTGACAGCAAGAGGAAGGAGCTGTCGCTTCATCAAGGCTGCATCTCTGCTCTGCTGGCCCTTTGAGGAGCAGTGGGTGCTTTAGACACAGCAAAGGAAGAAGTAGTGGTCAGATACCACAGAGTTACAGCATTTCCCACCAGCTTTAACACCAGCTTCTGACCCAGGAGGGTCCTCTGGGATCCCAGATGCCAACACACTACATGTAACTCATAAAGATGGCACGGAATGGCTTGAATACATCTACATTTCCTGTAATGAACAGCTGCAAACTTAGGAAAATAAATTGAACCTGCCTGCCACATCCAAGGGAAATAGATGCAGTTCACACCCAGAAAAGCTACACTGAGGACACATTATTGGTCTCTCAAGATCCCTTTTAAATGAGGTAAAACAAATGCTTTTTTAAACGATGTACCAAAAGTGTCTCTTGCCGATGTTTTTCCTGTAAGGGTGATGGTGTCATCAATCCTTTTCTAAATTTAATTTGCATGATGTAGTCGGAATTTGTCCTGGAACAAACATCCTGCTCAACTGGCAAAAGGGCTTCCTTGGAAAAGTTCAGCACAGCTTCATCTCAGCCACTGACACCAAATCCAACTTCCTCACTCATCCATCCCATGCCCAAGCTCTACACACAAGGCACAGGCACCTTCAGCTCTCATGGAACAGGTCTCTGTATCATGCTGGAATGCAGTGCTAAGGAGAGATGGAACACTGCTGAACACAGCGAGGCAGGAAATGGATGACCAACCTGTGCTCCCAACAGACTGTGCCTTTGGAACCCAGGAATGATCCCTGCTTACTGAGGGGTTTTGGCAGAAAGGAATCACATGGTACTTACAGGGCACAAAGGGCAGCTGAATCCAAATTCCTGGTGGAAAAGGAGGACACTTTAATTCCAGGATTGCAGAATGGGTCAGTTTGGAAGGGACCCCAGTGGGGCATCTGGTCCCACCTCCCTGCTCAAGAAGGGTCTTCCCAAAGCACATAGCACAGGATTGTGTCCACATGACTCTGGAATATCCCCAGATACTCCACAGTCATTTCTATACTGTGTTCATTCTCGCAGATAGTAACTTTTGTGTCAGTAATTTTTTCAATTTTCAAGATAGATCCAAGTCCTCTACAGGTCCTTCTGTGCTCCCAGTTCCACCAGCTGGAGAACTTCTTACAAAGTCTTGTAAAACACCGGTGGAAGTTCTTGCTGGATATGGTGTTCTCCTGCTTGCCAGGTAAAATACTGCATGCTTTAGATTCTTTACTCTGAGCAATTGTTACAGAATAATTAAGGAGCAAGTGGCAAACAATTAATTTCCATTTAATGTATTTTGCCATCTCTGACTTCTCATGTATCCACAGGGCTTGGCTGTAGGTACTTTTCCTTCATCTTATCACTGAATATCACTGGGGCACAACTAAATTCAACAAGAAACTTCAGGCCTTGTGTAATATTACAAAGCCTTTGTACCGCTCCCTTGCACTCCCACTCTGGTCTGAGACCTTTAGGAGCACAGGAGTGGGTAGGAAAGCCCAGCAGCCAGGGGTCTACCAAGCACATCTCCTCCTACTGAAAGGTCCTGTTCTAAACAGAGGAAGTCAGAGGCAAGAGAGCAAAATGGGCAGTTCAAAGCAAGGTAATACGAACAGACACTCTCAGAAGTATTTGGGATTTTTTTTACACATGCAACAAATAGTAACACCAACATTTAAGTCTTAGTTCAGTGATTTTATTTCTAATGCCAAAATAAGGGAAAAAACACATTCTTAGTCTCCCAGCCCATCCAGCAAACTGAGTGCAAGCAAAGAGCCTCCCAGCTCAGCTTCCTTCTGAGATACCAGTGAGGATCCTGGATCCTGATATTGACATTGTCCTGTTCTCTGTCCAGCANTGTGTGTGTGTGTGTGTGAGACCCAGGGTGCGTTTGGGCTCACAGGTGTGCCCAGCTTGGCCTCCTGTGCCCTGGCAGTGGCTGCCTGAAAGTCAGAGCTCTGGGAGGAGCAAGTCCCAGAGTGCCAGTGTGTGCAAATGCGGGTTCCTCAAGAGGGGGACCCATCCACTCTGAGATGAGACTCCCCTCTTGGGGAAGGATGTGCTGGGCTTGGCCAGTGTCTGGAGGGAGGCTGGACGAGTCCCTTGGGCTGGATCTTTGGGCAGTTCAATATAGAAGAGACAAATCTCGTGCACATTTCCTACAGCAAGCTGGGGATAACATTCCTGTATGAACCTCTTGTTGTTATCTCTCCTTCTGAAACTTTTATGAAATAGTTGCAGATCTTTCACACATATTTTGTGTTGTTGGGTGTCCACCACAAGGTGCAGCTGATACTCTGCCATATCCAATCTCTGTGCAGAGGTATTTGTCATAGTTAATATGCTCTATCTTAAACCTGGAGAGGGAGAGAAAGTTCAGCTTTAGGTGCCCTGCTGACACAGCTGGTAGTGCTGCAGTGGAAGGCACAGNGGTGTCCACCACAAGGTGCAGCTGATACTCTGCCATATCCAATCTCTGTGCAGAGGTATTTGTCATAGTTAATATGCTCTATCTTAAACCTGGAGAGGGAGAGAAAGTTCAGCTTTAGGTGCCCTGCTGACACAGCTGGGTGTGATGCAGTGGAAGGCACAGAAGCCCCTGGCCTTGCTGCCAAGCTCTCTTACTGTCAGGGGCATCACAGACTGCCTTCTTGCACTCTCCCTCCCATTCCTTGTTTCCCAGAACTCAACACAAATGTTTGGGCAAAGCTCTCCCACCCAGAGACCTCCCTCTGCTTTGGTCCCCTCCATCCAATGGTGCTGACCCTGGAATGTGCTGCAGCACCTGTATCTCAAGGAATGAGTGTGGTGGTTTAGTTTTCTTAGGTTTGGTCTAGTCCTTCCCTGGTGACAGGGTCATAACTAAGGAAGTATTCCACACCATTCCTTTACATAACCAGGGGTATATAAGACAAGGAGGGAGGTTCTTCCCTCTCTTCCTTTTGGGTGCTTGGAGGACAGCAGGTCTCAGTGTATTGGCATCGCTCTTATCTATATGAGCTGAAGCCTAATCTGAGAGCTGTTGTCCAAAAGCCTCATGGAGGTGGAGAAACTGCTTCTCTTGAGGGGAGTTTGGTGAGAATTTATTGTGTTAGTTACTTATTGAGCTTTTCCCTGAGTTTTGGAGTGTATCTGTTTTGTTTTGGTTTTACCCATTTTTGTCCCTCTTCCCTTTTCCCTTTCCCCCTTTTCCCTTTTGGGGTTGTTTGGAGTTCTTGTTCTGTATATTCATAGTGTTTCATTGTATATAACTGTAATATATGTGAATAGATATAGATATATATATATGTATGTATACTTTTACTGGAATTGTCTTTGGGTACTTTTTCCCTTCTCTCGCGGCGGGGGTGGGGGGTATGCATGGCCAGCAGCTGGGTTTGGAAGGAGCCACCCCAAACCTCCACAATGAGGTTCCCCCTACTCACAGTCCCTGATCTCCCTTGTGCTCTCGACTCTTTGCTCTGGCTTTGGGTGTTTTCCTGTTGGCACACATGGCATGACAGGGACTTGCTGCAATGAGCTTACATGGCTGGGTCATGTTCCACGTTGTTAATCCACTTCCACTTCTGGTCCCTTGGAGAGTATCTCAGACCAAGGAAGTAGTAATTATGTCTTGATTCTTCCAAAAGGTAATGCTGGAAAAGAAGCCAACAATGGCAACTACATTAAAATTACATTTTTTTTTACCAGAGGAACAGAAAGCTGAGTGCCAAATAGCCAACACAGAGAGCACAGAGGGCATCCAGGCACTTCACCTCACTCCACACTCCAGAGACTGAATTTTTCATTTTAATTCATGTCATCATTCTTCCTGGATCTTCCTGTGAGTAGAAGATGTAGGAAAAAACACCTGTGATACCTTTAAAGCCCTACATTGTATTTAGAAAGGTGTGACTTGATACCTGGGAACACCTCTCTATTCTGATGGTGGTGGGGAAGGTTTTTAGTTTCTTCCAAAGCAATGGCTCTCACAAGTAACCATCAGGCTTTTTTGGCTTGTGTGATAGAACTTTCTGTAAAAGATAAGTCAGCTGGGCAGAGTTTGCTCCTTCCCATGGGAACAGGCCAGGGAAGAAAATCTTCCAGGGAAGAGACCCCAACCCCCAGGATGCATCTTCCTCTGAAGGGGTTTGCTCCCATCCCCAGGGGGGTGTCCATGGCTGGCAGCAGATCAGGGAGCCCAGAGACATCCGACAGGAGCACACCAAGGGGAAATCCTCAAACCTTTGCCCTGCAGCTCAAGCAAGCCTGGAACAGCCCCAGGGATTTGGACCTCACCAGTTCTTCCTTGTTGGCAATGATCACCATGTCTGATCCCATGGCAGTGCATTCTCTACGGGATGCGCTCCAGTCCTTTTTTTTCTTCTTTGGATTAAAGAAGTAGCATTTTCTCCCATGGTTTTCCCAGTATCTGGGGCAGCCTGCAGGAGGGAAGGACAGGGGTGGGAAAATCCATGTTCACACAAACATGACAATCCCATTACAAAACAGAGGTAAGAAGAGAAATTAGAGGCAGAGAAACACCTGTGTGGTCCTG
>WBMV01002871.1:801-13186 GCA_013396655.1 Campylorhamphus procurvoides | reverse complement strand
GAAGGGAAGGGAAGGGAAGGGAAGGGAAGGGAAGGGAAGGGAAGGGAAGGGAAAGGAAGGGAAAGTATGGGAAGGGAAAGTATGGGAAGGTTTGGGAAGGGAAGGGAAGAAAAAAGAGGAGGGGAGAGGAGGGGAGGGGAGAGGAGGGGGAGAGGGAAAGGAAAAGGAAAGGAGTAAATATTCTATGTTCTCATCATCTTCATAATGAGCTGCCTAATCAATTACATTAACAACTCAGACTATGGGGCTGCAACACTGGCCTTAGCATGCTTTGAAAGAGTAGAAGTGCTCTAATCTCTAAACCCAGTTTGATGCAGATGTAGCTCAGGAGTCAAGCACAACAATCTGACAGCTTTAGGGATCAGGCCTGAGCTGCCACCAGTGGAGCAAACTGCCCCCAGCCATCCCCTCCCTGCAGAGCAAAGCAGGCTAAAGAGAGGCTCTGACTGCAGGATGCCCATCACCCTCAGGAATAACACCTTCATCCTGCATTAGGATTGGGTTTGAATGGAGACCAGAAATAATATCTGGCAAAAGGAAAACAAGGTGGAAAGGCCCCTGGTGTCCCAGGGCAGGCTGCACAAGGTCAGGACAGAGTACACCCAGAAGGGCTGCCCACCCCAGAGCTCTGTGGAGTCCATTGCACTCAGGGCTGGAATGAGTCCAGAGCTCAAGATTTCTTCTGAAACTGCAGCAGTGAACACAATAAAACAAATCAAATATTGTTCAACTCCTGGGAACAAATAAAACCCAGCTAGCCCATAGCCTTGCTGCTCTGGCCACTGGCCTGGTCCATCCCAGCTGCAACCACTGGGCTCTGAATTTAAACTGCTCTTGGTATGTGGTGGGTGATTGGGGTCAGGATAGCAAAGCTCCCCAAAGTGACTCTGTGAACAGACAGTGGCATTGGAGTGGCCTGCCCATGAAGGTGGGATTCACCATCCCTGGAGGTTTTTAAGGTGAGAGTGGACGTGGCACTGAGTGCCATGATGGAGTAATCATAGTGGTGTTGGATCAAGGGTTGGACTGGATGATCTCAGAGTCTCTTCCAACCCAGCTGATTCTTTGATTCCATGAAACAGAGACCTGTGCCTGCAAGACAACCTTCACATACTGTGGGACTACAGACCTGCAGCCTTGAGGGGAGGAGGAGAAGTCCAGGGATGTACTGTGCCTTGTTTTATCAAAAAGCTTCAGATGGGGATGAGCAAACCACAGTCTTTATAGCTAAAGCTCTCCTGCCCTTCAAGGACAGGAGCTTTCTCTTTGTTCTTCTGACATTTACTTCACACTGGAAAAGACCAGAGGGATTGACTTTCTGAGGCATCTTCAGTAACTAAGCGGAGTGGCACAGAAAAATCTGTTATCTTCTCAGCTGTGCTCTCACCAAGGCCCATGCACAGTTCCAGGTTTGCTTACCTGACGGAAAGAGGTTGTGTGCTTTAGGAAACTGCAAGATCGCTGACAAATATGGGGTTTTTTCTTTTGTTCCCTTAATTAATTTTTAGTACTTCTAAAAGGGAAATTAATATTTTAAATTTAAAACCCTCTCTGACTGTGACAGAGATCAGAAAATCTGCCCCAACGTGAAAAACCAGAAGTGGCCTCAAGTTGTGCTAGGGGAGGTTTGGATTGGCCATCAGGAAGAATTTCTTCACAGAAAGGGTTCTTAAGTCCTGGCATGGATTATTGTTGGACACCAACCCTGGAAGTGTCCAAAAAATGTGTGGATATGTCACTTGGGGATCTGGTTTAGTGGTGAATATGGTGATGGTGCTGGACTTGGTGATCTTAAAGGGACTTTTCAACCTTAACAATTCCATGATTCTCAGTATCAAGAAACAAAGGAAATGCCAAGATAACAAGTATTTTCTGTAGAAAATGTTTCCCTGTGTTTCCTAAAAGCTGAACCATTCCCTAAACCGCAAAACAACAAATGAATAACCAGCCCCCTGCCCTTCTGTCCCAGCAGCAGGACCTGCTGAGCTCCAAGATCCCTCTGCCTTGTCCTTCAGAACATCCCCCAGCCTGGATCTACCCACACTTCACCTCTCCAACACCACCAGCCTTGAGGGTCCTGTGTGAGCATGAAAACTTGAAACAAAGGTGCCTGCTGTGCCAGTGCTGGTGGTGTGGCATGAGGACACCAGTCAGGGGACTTTGCATGCTCATCCTTCCAGCGGCTGCACCTCCTGCTCCCGGGCAGCACCAGAGCTCCAGAAACACAGACACAGGGAATGCAATGTGGCAGGAAAGGGGAAACAGAGGTCAGCTTTGCCGTGCTGCATACCTCTGCCTCTAATTCCTCACATATTACTTTTGCTTAAAAACCCATGGAAGTTTTGTCCCACTCGGATATACAAGCAGAAAAAAAAACGCAACACCTCGGGTGGGAAAGGGAAAAGCAATCAATGTTGTTCCCACAAAGGACAAACAAAATGCTTTTGCTGATGAACTTGTGAAAGTTCAGATTTCCTCCCAGAGTTTCATGTCAAAGTATTTCTTTAATAAAAACCAAGCCTGAGCCCTCTTATGAAAACCTGGTTTCAGTTGTGACCAAGGTAAATGCAGACATGGAACAGAAAACAGTGTTGTAGTTGGACTCAGCTGTGCAGCCAAATCACCTGAAAGCAAATCTCTTGCAGTTATTGTAGGCACTTGAAAACGTGTCTGTTAACTTTGAAATGAACAATGAAAAATGTCTCTTTTCCTAAAAGGACAGTTATATTGTTGTGTAATAAAGAGCAGATGTCAAAAAGGATTTCAAACACTTGAAAAAGAAAACCTTAGCAAAATATCACCAGGGCTGCTCTGGCTAACTTTGCCAGAGCTGCTCCAACCTGCCTTGCAAACACAACACTGCACGTGTTGTCACTCTGCTCTAATTTGGGAGCAGGGTCTCTGGGAGCTCCAGCCGGTCCAGCTGGGCTGTTCTGAGCAGGGAATCTCTTCCTTAGAGCACTGGCAGCACAGGGCTGCTCCTTCTGAGGGGGAATGGTAGGCCAGATGTGCAGAGAGCTCATCCCAAAGCATCCAGGGTGAGGCACGGACGAGCCTGCAGGATGCGGATCAGGGATGGGGACAGTGGCCCTCCAGCTGCCCCAGCTCTGCTCCTGCTCATTCCCCTCTTCGGGGGCCAGGCCAGGAGCCAGGACCCTCCCGGGAAGAGCCCCAGGCTGAATCCCCAGCAGATGTGTGCCAGCAGGCTGGATTTGGCTCCAGGGAGTGTCCAGTTCACACCACTGAGCAACCAGCTCCTTTCTGAAAGTGTTCAAACTGCAGCACTGAGTTCAAGTTTCACGAACAATTTTATTAGAGGGCAGAACTGCAGCCAACTGTTTATCTGGTGTCTGGCCTAAGTGCTGATAAAGACTTGGCTGAAATTTCTATAATCTGCCATTAATAAATGCAATTTATGGCAGTCTCAAGGAAAGACATGACCGCTGCTGGCTCCACTAACACTGTGCTTGGCAGAGGCCATGGATTTAGTCTGCACAGAGACAAGACTTAATTCATTTCTTGTCCCTAAATGCTTGTGATTTAGGTCAGGCTCAAGACAAAAGACAGTGTAAATCTAAAGGCTCCAGGTCAGAACTGCCAGGCTTTGCTAATATGAGCTCAGTTGCTTTAATAGAACCCAGTCCCCTACTTTGTAATCCCAGGGACCCATCTACAGCAAACTTTGGCTGCAGTAACCACACTCCAAGCAAAGTGATAAGCCCTGAACCTGACATGATGGATGTACAAGCTTTGCTTTACACACCAGAAGTGCAGCAGGACCGAGCACAGCTCGTAAACACCTTCGAGGACTGGAGGCACCAAGATCAGAGACAGAGAAACCCATTACATCAGGTGGTTCAGGACCCTGCTCTGCCCTCCTCACCACCCTTTTCTCCTGGCTGCCCTTTGGAACCCTCTGAGCTGGCACAGACTGGCCCTGTGCTTTGCCAGTGCTCAGCCCAGCCCAGCCCTGAGCCCCACACAGGGGGTTTGGTGCTGGGCACCCCTCTGCAAACTCTGTAAGGACAAACAGCTGATAGAAACTAAACACAGTAAGAACTTTGGCTTCTATTCACGATACCTCATCTGAACAGAATTAATTCAAGGAAATGAGTTTATTTGGCAAATTCTGTCATATTTAAACCCAGCTTAACATACAGGTGAGGCCCTGGAACAGGGTGCCCAGAGAAGCTGTGGCTGCCCCATCCCTGGAAGTGTCCAAGGCCAGGCTGGATGGGGCTTGGAGCAACCTGGGCTGGTGGAAGGTGTCCCTGCCCATGGCAGGAGGTGGCACTGGGTGGGCTTTAAGGTCCCTTCCAACCCATTTCGTGACTCTGATTCAGTATCCCATTGCCTATAATAGATTTTAAACTTACACTTACCTTAACAGAATGTACACAAACCTGATTCTTACAGAAGCTCTCCATATTTAATGGAACCTATATTTAAATGTACATACACTTTATAGTTCCAGTTCATCCTCTGAAAAATTCCATGGCCCTATCTGAAAGCCAAGGGACATTCTTTTCAAGATCTGTGATGAATGAGATCCAGACCTGAGACTGTTTCATAAAGTATCATCCATGCCAAAATCTTCATCCAAAGAAAAATTCCAGGAACAATTATGAGGGTTCTAAATATCAAAGAGCTAGTTCTGCTCTATTCAAAGTAGAAAGAGAAATTTATAAATGCATGGATAAATCACTTCAAAAGTACATGTCAGAAGATATTAAAAGGCATCTAAAATAATTTCTAAAATATTACAAAATGAGTGATTTTTGGATTATCTTTTCAGTGTCTAATATAACATCACTGTGATTTAGTGCTAAAGGATTCCAATGTGTTTACTCATTTTAACATGGAATTTAATAATCAGAGTTTAATTCCTCTGCATAATCTGACCCTGCAACAGGGTGAAATTCAAAGGGGACAGTGTAAACAACAGCAAACACTGCAGAACTTCACTGAAAAACCTCTTCAAACTCATCTGGGCTCTTTTCTCTGTCTATCCCCACCTCTTTTGAACTTCTCCAACACTCCCAACCAGGGAGAACAAAAGTTCTTGGCATCAAAGGTTACACTGCTCTCAAATTTGGCGCCAGGTATGAAGTTGTTCAGGACAAATTTTCTCTGGCAGCTCTTGCCAAGAGACCCAGTTCAGGTGCCCAGCCTGGCGTGTCCCCCCTGGCCCTGAGTCCCTTTGGGTGCTGGGATCCCCGTGGCTGCTGCCTGTAGGTGCAGGTCCAGGCATTCCCAAGGTGCAGTCCCACCACTGCTGGTGTCCCAGGGGACCCGAGGGCAGCAAACAGCTGAGCCCCACTGGGCAGTGTCTGAAAACGCCACAGCAGGCAAACCACGGAGTATTTTGGAACAGGGGCGACCACAGAAGGAGATCAACCCTGTTCAGAGCTACTCAGGAGACATGAATTTGGTCATTTTAAACCCAAGACAAAATCTTGGTGGCAGATCCCACCTGGTGCACCCGCTGCGTTCCAAGGGATGGTGGGGCTGCTCCAGGATTCCTGCCAGACACCTCGGCCCCTCACCATGGCCATGCAGGAAAAACATCCAGTGGGAAAACTGGATAGACCAGAGCCTTGAAGACCCTCCTTGACTGGGCTGTTCATCTCTCAGGTACTGAGGAGTCACTGAGACAACTCTTGGTGGCATCCCAAGCAGAACAGCCCAACTCGTGAGTATTTCTGTGCTAAAAAGAATCCACAGCTGAACTTCACCCTACCTACAACCACTTTTGTTAACACTGAGCAGCAGAACCCCTGATTAAAAGACAGCAAACTGGCCCAGGTTTCACAGAGAGGTTGTGCACTCCCCATCCCTGGAAGTGTCCAAGGCCAGGTTGGACAGGGCTTGGAGCAACCTGGGCTAGTGGAAGGTGTCCCTGCCCATGGCAGGGGTTGGAATGAGATGGGCTGTGAGGTCCCTTCCAACACAAACTATCCTGTGATTCTATGAAACATTACAGTGCTGAGCCAGAGACTCAGTGACAGTGTCTGATGCACAATGACACTCAGGTGACCCACAGTGCTCACAGCCCAAATCACTGACACTCTTTATAACAGCACTGCACTCAAAAACGACCCCACAGCTCCAGCATTGAACACATTTATAAGGACTGTGCTTGCAACCAACAGGATCACTGAATTTGCTTTCTGAGTTGCTGTCACACATGGCACAGGTGGCTTTTATCGCCAGGCTGCCCCCACGGGGTTTGGTGGTGGGGCAGCCCTTGGTGACACACAGGAGAGAGAAACCAGGAGAAGAGAATCCCATATGTCCTTGGCCTGAGGAGGAACCAGGAGTACATTGGGCTACACGGAAAGGAGCTCACCATGAAGAACTGAGGCTGCTTTGACAGAAACCATAAAGGGAAAAGCCTCTCAGAGTTCCAGCCAGCCCTCTGGGGGTGGCCAAGAGTGTCCCTTATCCCCTTGCTCTGCTCCAGAGTCGCACATCAGCACTTTACAGCTCAGGCACCAACTGAGCCAACCTGGGAAACCTGCCTGTTTGCTTTTGTGGAGTGATTTCAGTGTTTTTCTTCTAATTTCATGAACACATGCAAACCTATTGAACACAGGTTTAAGGCCGTTTTCATCACAGATTTAACTCCCTCAAGTTAACTGCCCTTGCATCAGCTGCACTTGCTCTTACTTAGAGCCAGCACTAACTCTTACTCGCACTGCACACACATTGCTGGGGAGCTGTGCAGGCTTGGGCTGGCAGCAGCATCCCCACAGGGAGGAGCCAGCCCAAGTCCCAAACACAAGTCCCTGTTTGCATGTGCAGCTTGAGGGGGAGCTGCAGGGAGCGCAGCCTCGGCAAAAATCACCTGGTGGGACACAGAAGAGTTTGCTGCAGCTCTGTAGTAAGTTTTAAAGACAAACGTAAATGCTCCTCTAATAAAATGAACACTGACCAATTTACATTTCTCATTGCTTCTGTGATTGATCCGAGCCTCCAGCTGTATATTTAAGTGATAAAGCTCTCCAGATTTCCAGACACAAACAGCTATCAGCTCCTCATTCCTGGCATTCCCCTTTTCCATATGGCATCATGTTCTGAGCTCCCCTTGTCCTTACCAGAAGCTTTCGGGCTACAAATCTCAGACATCTGTGAGTCAAAACTACATTTCCCATCTGGCTCTTCCAGTCAAACTCAAGATCCAGGAGATCTTTGCACCAACACAGGTCTCAAAACACCAGAAAACCTGCTTGGTGCACAAGAGAGGAGATCACCACAACTACAACAACAGAAATTAATACAGCTTTCGTGCCTTTGGCAGTGAAACAGGCAGCATTCAGCATGGCCAGCTGTGTGGGTGTCTTCTGACTGAAGTACAGAAATGCCTCCCAGGAGTGACAAATGTGCCAGGTTTTACCTTCCAGCTACAGACCCTGCCCATGGCATTGACGGCATTCAGACGTTTGGACTGACATCCACCGACCTTCAGACAGTTCTGTGTTCAGTCTTTTTTAAGCTCCACAGTGTTCTTCACACCTCCAGTATTAATAAAGCAATCCCAAATTTTGCACGCACAGCAGGTTTGGGATGGTTTGTGGGAGCAGAGACCTGCACTCCTCAGGGACGGAGCTGCTGGGAAGCAGCGAGGGTGTTGCACATAAGAGCACGTGGGGATTCACTGATGAATGCTTCCAGCCTGTTCCATCTCCTTGTGGTTTTCGCACCACTTTACCAAAACTTATTCACTCTGAGACACCTTCACAGGGACTCAACAGAGCCAGTTCTGCAACTTAACCCAGAAATTCCCTCTCCAATCTGCAGGTGAGATTCACCAGGGATAAGGAGGTCAACAGCTCTTGGATGAGACACATTTCTCTGCTTCAGGACAGACAACCACCCTACTCTATAAGTTCATGATGCAATGGGAATGCGTTGTGGGATGTAACACAAGAATAATTCCTATTCTGTCCAGGTATTCATCAGGGTTACAGCAGTTCTGTGAATGTAATCACAGCACTTACAGCTCTGCACATTTGTCCTGTACACAGCACTTAAATTCTGCTGCCACCCCGGGACTGGGTCACAGCCAACACCCTGAGGGGTGACAGCAGCAGCAAATTCCATCCCCTCACCCTGCAGCCTCTCCACATTCTCCTGTTTGGATCTGCCTGCAGCAGACAGTGCTTTTATGGCCTGCCTGCTTTTGAAGCACTTCTGAGACAAAGACACAAAAGGAATTGCACCTTCCTGCTTCTCTTCCAGGAGATGCCAAACTGTGCCAGTGACACCAGCCCTGCTCATGAGTCCCTTGGTGGCCTCCTCATCCTGCCACAGCAAGAGCATAGGAGCATCACGAGACCTTCACACCAGCTCTGCCAGCCCCAGCTGCACTACCAGGAGAATCCCAAATGGAGAAAAGCAGGTGTCCTTCCCACTCCCCCTCAGCCAGCTGAGCTCTCCTAGAGCTGCTCACAGGACACGTGTGGGGTCAGGACACCTCGGGCAGACCTTGTTGTGTGCTCCAGAGCAAAGGGCAAAGCTTTAGCAAGTCTAAAGGAGACTGGAGAATAAATGTGAGCCTGAGCAATCATCCTGTGACTGACAAGTAAGAGAATCAATGAATATAATGAGTGGGAGGGACCCACAGAGACCATCCAGTCCAACCCCTGGCCCTGCACAGACACCCCAACAATCCCACCCTGTGCCCCAGAGCATCGTCCAAACCCTCCTGGAGCTCAGGCAGCGTTGGGGCTGTGCCCACTGCCCTGGGCAGCCTGGTCAGTGCTCACCACCTTCTGAGGGAAGAACCTTTTGCTGAGATCCACCCTAAGCCTGCCCTGACACAGCTCCAGCCATTCCCTGGGTGCTGTCCCTGGTCAGACAGAGCAGAGATCAGTGCCTGCCCCTTGTGAGGAATCCCCAGAGGTCTGAGCTTTCTCCTTCTGTCCAGACTAAGTGTCCTCAGTCACTCCTCATGAGGTTTCCCACCGAGACCTTCTCCCAGCCAGTGCTCAGGTCTGAATATTTCAGGCTCTTCTAGTATTGTTCTGCTTCCCTCCAGGCCCTGAGCAGTGAGCTCAGGTGTCACTGTCACCTGGGCAAGGACAGCCCAGCTCACAGAGAACCTCAGCATGTGGCAGCACTGGGGATTGTTACAGTGCCAAATGAAAAACTCCATCTCACCCAAGTCTGAGTTGAGGCAACAGCAAGACAACCCCTGTCATTTGCATCTTGCACTTGCAGTGATTAATTTTCCCAATAATAATGAGGCAGTGGCCTCTAGTGGTTAAAGGTCTGGGCACAGAGACCAACATGCCCTTCTCTGCAGCTACTTTGGCATCTCCCCCGGTGTGGGTTCCATAAAGCCACGGAGATGCTGGACATGCACTAAATAAGCCCAGGGTGCCCAAATGTTTTCAGAAACTCGGCCCCAGCCAGCACATACCAATGCCCTACTTGCAAGGTCAGGACCTTTTATTCCTTTGGGAGGTCACAAAGACACAGGGACACCTCCCAGTGTCACCATGGCACTACTGTGAAGACTGGAGAGGCCAGGGATGGAAAAGGCCATGGACAAGCCTTCACCATATGGAGAAGCTGCTGGGAAGCCCATAGCAAGGAATATTCCATCTCTGCTTCCCAAATTTCTCTTTAAATAAAAGCACATCAAGCCACTCACTGTGAAGACTCCTGAGACCAGCTCTAATCATGCCCACCCTAAAAGGAAGGGGGTCCAGGGTATCCAGCACATCACAGGATCATAAATACTGAGTGTTCAGACTGCACAGAACATCAGTGCCCTGATTTACCACGGAATAACTGTATTATCAATGTCTTTGGGCTGGAGTAGTAAACAAAGAGCTTTTTGGTTCCACATGCAGATCACACTCTTCTTTCAGCTGGAAATGGTTCATTAAACAATTTATTGGATTAGCTCTGAACAACTAAATCAAAAGTGTCAAAGCCAGGAAAGGGCTATGTGAGACTTGAGCTCTGCTGTCAGTTTAGACCAGGGCACAGGTGCACTGCAAATCTTAGCCTGGATTAAGTGAAGCTTGCTGTCTTTTCCCCAGAATAGGGATAGTCCTTAAGACTAGCTCGACACAGCCCTTAACAAATAAGTTCTTAAAAATATTTGATATGCGAGCCATTATCATCCAGTTCCCAATTAGAATGGCCATGACAACACCAGTTCAGGGAGTTTTAAGATCTCCTGTAGACAATGTTTTGATTTATGCCAAGTGCAATTCTGAAAGTACAACGCATTTCTGCTTTAACCCAGATTCAAGGGACTGGATCCTGGACATACTACCCCAGGTTAGGCTGATTAAAAATATTGTAATTAATAGAATTAGACTAGTTAAATACTCAGTGTAACTAAATTAATCTCATCAAAAGTATGAGTAAAACAAGAGCACGTAACACAAATGCTGTCTGAAACCAGAAGGGATGGAAATTGTTTTAATCAGACCTCTCTGCTAAGAGAATGTCATCCAGCACATATAACAAATACTCTCAGCTCGTTGCAAAGTTGGTGGAGTTCCAAGCAATAAGGATTGTGATACATGGAGACATGTTATAGGAAACTTGATGAAATGCTAGAGTTGAGAGAAAATTTTCTGACCTAGTGGGAGTCCTGGAGTTTCTCAGAGCATTGCATATTTCTGCTGCATTTCAGCCAAAACCAGCAGGCCAGCCTTCAGCACTGAGCGTTTCTCCAGAGCTCTTGCAGCCTCCACAGTGGAGACAGAAAGCCTAATCACATTTTAATTGAGCCAAATCAGACTTCCAAATTCAACAGCATTCAAGAGATATTTTCTCCAATTAAAACATGAAACCACTGGGCCCTTCTGCATGAGCAAGGAACTCAGAAAAGACAGACTGGCAGCTTTAAATATGCCCAGGAAAACACATCATCTGCTGGGATGCCCACAAAGAGGCTCTTGGCAGTGCCTTCTCTTCGGGGCACTGGATTTCCCACTCCAGGATGATGCAACCTCCCAGAGCAGCTGGGATTGCCATTAGCTGCTTGTAAACACTGGTCATCTTTCCCATTGCCATGTTTTTTCAGGCTCTTCCCTGCGGGGAGAGGCAGAAATAGGCTGGTGCTGAGATTGCCACGGGGCCAGGGAGGAGATTTCCTGGAAACAAGCTGGGCCACACAGTTGTGTTCCATAATGAGATGAACCGAGAAAGGGCTTGTGAAAACATTTACACAGTAGCTCAACACTTGTTAAAGTGAGCACTTGTGGGGTTTTCACTGCAGAGCCCTTAATCTGTTGTAAATGCAATAATATTTTAAGTAACTTCATTTGAATGCCACCCCTCTTAGGTTATTGTACCTGTTCATAGACCTGCAATGTCCTTGTCATGAGAGGATGCTGATCCACAAATGCTCAGATGCCACAGGATCATCCTGTTGACTCCTGCTTGCTCCTCCCAAGGCACAATATTGACTCTCAACATAGAGGCTGAGCCAAGGAGCAAGGAACACTCTGGTGGGACGAGGTTTTAAGTGGAAACAGGACATCTGCTTCGACATGATGTAACCGAGTCTCCCCAGCTCAAAACCAAACTGGACTGAAGGGCAGGAGGAGATGTGGCTGGAACCAGTCCTGTTACCCCTGGCAGAGTCACAGACCTGCACTGTGGGCTCCAAACCAGCTGCTCCCAGTGCTGCAGATGGTGCTCCTGAGCTGTGCACCAGGACTGCTGCCAGCACTGCTGCCCCCAGAGCCACTCAGCATCACCCTTGGCACTGTCAACACCCCAAGCAGCACCCAGAGACCTTCTTTGCCTCAGGCTTAAGAGATATGAAGGCAGCAGTGATCATTATTGGTCACTGTATCTATTCCACACCCTGATGACCCCTGCATGTGGGTCCGCACTATTCTCCAGGACACATCAAAAGCTCTTCCCAGTTATCTCCAGCTCTGGATAGAGAGCTCAACATGCATTTTATGGTTCCAGAGGTACCAAGATGAAGGGGAGGCCTTTTCCTGCCATGTTTCTGTGTGAGGTGAGGTTGGAAAGATGAACCTCATACATTTCAAGGCCAGGTTGGAGCACCCTGGGCAAGTGGGAGGTGTCCCTGCCCCTGGCTTGGGGTGGGACTGGATGAGCTTACAGGTCTCTCCTAACCCAGACCAGTCTGGGATTCATTGAATTCAAAAACTGTCGCGAGCCTGCCAGGAGAAAAAGGATGGACCACTCTGCAAGAGGGTGAAGTGCAAAATGGCCGTTTATTGAACAGGGGACCCGGCTTACATAACCTAGCATGAGGAAGGTTCTAGAAAGGGGGCGGATTCTAGGGAGGAGTTAGGGCAGGCTTACAACAAATAAGGGAAAAAGGGGATGGGTGTTCCCTAATAAGAACAAATAGGGGAGGAGTTAGGGAGTGGCCAGC
>WBMV01002870.1:74449-196488 GCA_013396655.1 Campylorhamphus procurvoides | reverse complement strand
GCCACAGCAGACCTTGATGAAGAGAATGGTATCTACATCCCATATTGNATCAGCACTGGCTCCATTCAATCCTAAACATCCACTGGTCTGATTATGTGACAAATGTGTCTGTCCTTGAACAGGCAGAGATCACCACTATCGAGGCCATGCCGCTGAAAACGCAGCTGCACTGGACAGGGCACATCTCCAGGATGGAGGATCACCGCCTCCCTAAGATTGTGCTCTATGGGGAACTTACCACAGGCTGCTGCAAGAGAGGCACCCCGAAGAGGAGATACAAGGACTCCCTGAAACAATACCTCAGCTTGGCCATATTGACCACCATCAATGGTCCACTCTGGCCTCCAATGGAAGACATGGAGACACACCATCCATAATGCTGCTGCTTCTTTCAGAACACATGCAGAATCGGTCTTGAGGAGAAAAGGCAATGCAGGAAGAACCGTGCCTCATCAGGAGTGCCGGTGGAGACTTTCCACTGTGCCTTTTGTGATCAGACTTGCCTATCTTGCATTGGCCTTTTTAGCCACCAGCGTGCTTGTAGCAAACATGGATAGAGCCCTTCCCAAATCTTAGTTCATGAAGCCCAGCCAAGATGATGATGATGATGGCCTATTAGTCTTAGTTGGTGGGAACGGAAGATATTTTTAGGACATCTTGGGACATCAGTAAATGCAGACACAGCATACAATAAAAAGTATTTCAAGCTTCATGACAGAGAATCACAGAAAAGACCTTCAAGGTCATCCAGGCCAACTGTCCACCCAGCACTATCACTGTAACCCCTAAACCACTAAACTATATCAACTAGTGCCAGATCTAGAGAACTCTTAAACACCTCTAGGGATGGTGCCTCCATCACCTCCCTGGGCAACCTATTCCAAAGCCTGACCACCCTGATGGTGAAAATGTTTTTCTAATATCTAATCTGAATCTCTTCTGTCTCAGCTTCAGGCTATTTCCTCTTGTCCTCTCATTGTAGACATGGCAGAAGACACCAACCCTCACCTCACCACAAACTCCTTTCAGGCAGTGATAGAGAGTGATTAGGTCTCTCCTGAGCTTCCTCTTCTTGAGACTAAACAAACCCAGCTCCCTCAACCATTCTTCATTAGACATGTTTTCTAGACCCTTCACTAGCCTTACTGCCATTCTCTGAACCTACTCCAGAACCTCAATGTCTGTTTTCAAGTGAGGGGCTCAAAACTGAATGCAGTACTCACCAATGCTGAGTATAGGGGAATGATTTTTTTCCTTTGGTACAAGAAATGTATTTATTTTTGCTGATACTGTCCACTTCCCTAGCCATAAACTCTTGACTCACACTGTCAGGCACTGTTCACACACACATGCACACATATATCCTTGGCACATAAAAGCCCAGTGACTTTGAATAAGTACAGTAGGCCATTAAAGAAAACAAACAAAAAGAATCCCAAAGGCAGGAAAAGAAACATTGGAAAGATTATGATACACGTAACGGATTCATGTTGTCCCTTCATACAAAGGTCTTCTAAGTGGAAAGCACTTGTTAGTAGACAAACTGAATGGGTTAGGTAGTGGCATTTTTCATCTTGTTTTCTTTCTTTATTTAAAACCAATATTCAAGAAGATAAAAACACAAATATTAATGGTGTGATTACCACAAGCACTGCCACTTCAGACCAATTTCTTTCTACACAAAGTGGAAAATAGTTTTAGTTACTTTTGTTCTCTATGACCACATTAAATAAAGCCACAGAAGTTGTTTGTTTACTTATATGCTCACTAATAACAGACATTGATCAGCCTAATTGCAAGTGCACATTTACACATCACTGCTGAAGTCATTTATCTCTGCTAAAGGTATTTAACTTTCCCACTTAATTTTTAAGTTTGTAAGATGCCATAGAGCATTCTGAAGGAGCTACACATGTGTACCTGTATTATCTGGAACTGCACAGTATCACTAGCCAGGAATCAGTAAAACAGGGGTTTGTGTTCCCTGACTCTGGCAATTATATGTTGTGGGGTTTTACTTCAATATTGCTTTCAGTCCATTTACCACTGTAAACATTACCTCACGTCTCCTGGAAACCCTGAAATCCAAGACAGAAACACCTTCAAGTCCCCAGAGCAGATCTCTGCCAGTGCAGAATTTTAAACCTACAGCAGATCACTACTGCCTCACATCCATGCTCTTGGTAGTTTCTGCCATGGTGAGTCCCTGTCTCCAGTGAGGATCATTCCCATGTCTGTGGGTGTTCTCTTCTTGTGTATCTGACTGCAAAAAGTGGTGTTCTTCTCTAAACCTTGCAGGAGACAAGGGGTGTGGAAGGCATGAACAGGGATGGCTCTCTTCAGCAGCACAGGTTTCAAGCCAGCTCCCTCCTCCGTGATGGAGGACCTGTGGGAACAAGAGATGTCTGAAGAGCTTGCTGTAGCTGCACAAAGCTCAGTGTTTTCCACACCACTGATGAACTTCCTTGGGACGGCGCTCTCCTAAAGACTAACATTACACTGAAAACAGTGGCAGCATATCTGCAGTTCGCAGGGCTTCCCAAAGAATTGTCAGAAGCTTATGTGATAGGTTTTAGCTTCTGACTCCTTAAGATGAGTATCTAGGGAGGAAGATTATATGTGCATAAACCTCCTGGCATTTTCTTGCCCTTTATCAATTATTTTCTGATCATAAGGCTACAGAATTAAGAGATGGAAAAGGTCAATTAAAATTGTACAGGTTATCTTCTGTGTGTTTGAGTAATCTTAATGTTATTCTCCAAAGAAAACCTCAAGTAACTCAAATTTCGGAGGATTTCTTTTTATTTTTCTTATTAAAGGGAGAGTTTTAAAAATATTCAGAATTTAAGTAATTTAGGAGTCTTTGTTAATTTATTCATTTTACTGATTGATAATAGAACTTCTGTAGAATTGGGTTTTGCCTTATGAATTATCTTTTGAATTTGCATCAAGTTTTTACTTACATTCTTTTCCCATTTCAATTTTTCTTTTCATTACTTATTTTATTCCTTAATTTCTACAATATTATTTAGTTCATTCCTACATTGCCATTGAAACAAACATAAATACGTAATTTCAGACTTTTGAGAAGATCTTCCTGAAGTCTTTTCCCTTGTTCAGGACATCCACTTTATTGAACATTGAGACTTACCAACTACATTTGAAGCCATTGACATTAGGGGTGAATGTCTGCTGCTAAGCAGAGGCAAAAAGTGCTGTTTCAAACACCTTAGGTACCTGAGACATCAGCATGACAAATATGGCATAGGAACTGGAAGACATCTGTTGCTCTCTGGAGACCAAGAGGAAGGCACCTATGAAGGCATCAGAACTGACAATGAAAGCTCATGTTTGGGCAACTGGCTCCTACCCAATACTTCTTCAAATGAAACACCACCATTTAGGAGCCTAACCTACTCATTTCACAGTGGAACAATGGGCCAAGCACTGACACCTTCATCCTTCAAATGCAAAGTACAATTTGCTAAAGCAATACTGTATTAAACAACTAGAAGGATTAAAAAGATCCGTGGCACCATATGTTTGAGTAGGAACTTTGTAATTCTGGATTTATATCAAGGGAGAAATGCTTTCATCAGGAAGGCAAGAACAGTGTGCTTTAGAAACCTCAGTAATGGCATGAACAAAACAAACACCAGGCTGCACTCCAAATGGAAACTGCACACATAACTCGTAGGTGGCCCATGCAATCCCCTAGCTTTTCCCTGCTGAGTGGTCACATGCTGAGAGAACAGTGCACAGGTGCAGCCAAAAAGAGTCGTGGATAGGTCCTAACATATTATCCAGGCTGTCTCAAACCTATTTCTCATTGTGTATTTGTTGAATAATCAATATTAGAGGTAAAATATGTAAGAAATTTTATAATTTCTTAAAATCTCATGATGATTTCAAAGTCCAAACAACCTGTCAAATAAACAAGATGAAATTGAAGCACCAATTTTTGAGCTACATACAAATTGAATGCAATTGCTCTGTAAGAACAACTCTACTACTGGTACCTAAAACAAAATTCTTTCTCATACATTCAGTTACAGATTGGAAAATAAACAGCTTCCCATAACACTTTCCTATAACTTTGCAGAGGGAGTACTAGCAAAACAAAGTAGAGAAAAGAAATTCAATGCACTGTCATTTTCAGTCTTCTTCATGCATTGCAATAATCAATGCCTGTACCTATGTTCTGTCTGTTCTCATTGACTTCTTCTAGCCCTGGCTGGAAAGAAGTCGGATCTGAAATACTGTGTCAGCTTTGCACCACTGGAGAAACCCAATACCTATGGAAAACTGTCCACCAGGATTTTTACTTATTTATTTTTTTCCATATTTACAGGCAAAAAATTCATTCCCCAGGAGCAACACAGAGCCACTGGATCACAGCCATCAGTTAATCATGCCACAATATACCAAATATTTTTAAGGATTAAAATAGAACAGGAAAAAATATAATCTTTCTCATCTCTGCCCCCCTCACAAAAAGCCCAGAACCAATAGATCATCAGTCACTCTTAAGACATTATAAAGTAAAATTAAAAAGGCCAAAACTAGTGCTTTCCCTCTCCTGTCAAGTTAACATTGAGACTTTGTTACAGTATTTATTTTTTCTTTATGTAATTTCTAACAAATGCCTACATTGGAGAAGGAAAGATTTGGAATATATATTCAGCAAAAATTAATTCCCCGGGAAAACAGTTCATACCAGATGTCTGTGAGCTGTTAGCCACATGTTGCCAGTTCAACCTTTTGTTGTCATAACCCACACAGAGTTCCTCCAAGTATCATTTGTTCCTTCTAGTATCACTAGTTAATCTGATTGAAAAACCAGACAGTAGGTTCCAAATTCCCACATGGGGGCTGCCTGTAGCTGCTAAGAATTTTAACGCCAGGAAAAAACAAAAAGGTCCTCTCATGTTAAGAGTGTTTTATTTTACTTCTAAAACAGTACCTCCGATCCACATCTTTCCACTTACTCATTCAAGCCACTTGCAAACATTCTTGCACATTTTCACAGTCTGTTGCCAAAATATGTAAGATCAACAGCATCAAATTGCTTCCCCATCTTTTTGATTTTCAGACTCACACTTTTTTTGGCTAGTCTGATGGCAGAGGAAATTGCAAGGTGCTAAAACAATCAGATAAAACAAAACAGACCATTACCTCCTCTTACTGGCATATCCTGCTCTCCTTATGGAACTTTCATATTTGAATAATGATAGAGTTGGCTGTCTTCTAGCCATCACTATTATAAAGCCAGTGCACTTACAAAATGGGATTAAATGGAAAAGAGAAATAGGAAATACCTTGAAGAAGCATAAAACTTCAACCAGAGGGAGCATGAGCTGAAACAGAACATCCAAAATGAACTTTCTCATGCAACTTTCTCTAAACTCCTAACATTTTCACTGAAGCATACATACTTCTCAGCTTTATACAGTACCTAAAATACACTTACAGAAGGTTCTCAATTTTCAAGCTTCTTTTTTGAACTAATTTATTTATGAAAATGAAATCCTAACATAAAAAGGGTACTTTTTTTTTCTTCAACAAGAGCTCTTTTTTTCCCTTGCTATATCGCAGGGCTGGAATATTTGATACTTCTAATCTGTCTCCATGGAACTAATGTCAAAGTATAGTGCAGCCTAAATATTAAAAAAGAGAAATTATAGAAAATCTCCCTTCCCAAACTTTAGCAGCTAAGCACTGAGGACCATCATAGGAAGGCAAAATGTTAGAGGTTATTCTTGCCTTGCTATCTCTGAAAATGCAACAACATGTAAAATGTGTTATCTTTCCCATTAATGCAAAGTGAAATGCAGTTTTGCATGCTGTCTTATATAGATCTGCAAAACAGGAAATGATTGCTTGAAGGGGACAATGGCAATCAGAAGAATCAACTATGTTATTATACAACATGGAAGTTATCTTGTATTTTAGATAGCTGCATTTGTTGGAGTGGAAGGCATATGAATTGACCTGGAAGCCTGTCAGGAATTACATCATACCTAGAGAAACTCAGTAAGATCAAAGATTATTTTCTACAGTAAATTTAAATTTCCAGCTACCCTACATTCATGCTCTTTCTTCAAAACCAAAACTTGACAGATAAATTTGGATTTGCTTCTCCAAATTCTTTCAGTTTATGTTTTTCCACATACCTCTATATTTCCATGTGCAGACAGAATTGAAAGGAAATAATACTTCTGTAGTATTTACACTTAATCCAGAAACTGACAACACCTCACAGTTCTAATCCTCCACTATTTGCAGTTCTAAGTCTCTACTTTGCTGTTTGCAACCAAATTTTTGGTTGTCCTTCAAGGAACATATCATAACCTCCAAGTTCAAGAATGGTCCATCTCCACCTGTAGGAAGTCAGACGAATGTGGCAGGAGACCCATGCAGATAAACAAGGAGCTTCTGACTAAACTTACACATAAAAATGAACAGTACAAGAGAGGGATGCAGGGTCAGATCATACAAGAGAAATATATAGGTATTGAGTACACAAGGATGAGATTAGGAAGGCCAAAGCCCAGATGAAGTCGAATCTAGTGAGGGGCATGAAGGCCAGTAAGAAGGGCTTCCAAAGGCAACCAACAGCAAAAGGAATAAGAGGGGGGATAAGTGGGCCTGACACTGAATGGGGCAGGGAACCCAGTGACAATGGTCATGGGAAAAGGCCAAGGTACTTCACCTTGAACTTCACTGAAATGTGAGTGACAACAAAAATAGTTTTTTTAAGTATATTAATGGCAAAAGGCAGTATAGAAATAACATCAGCCCATTACAGGATGAGGATGGTCAGCTCACAAAAGGGACAGAGACAAGGCAGAGGTGTTTTATGCATTCTTTGCCCCCATCTTCAACATGGATGACAGACCAAGGGGGTCTTAGTGCCCTGAGCTGGAGGACCATGACTTCCAGTCACCCCTGAACTTGTGTAGGATCTGCTGCTTCAGCTGCATCCCTAAAAATCTATGGTGCCTGATAGGATTCGTCTAACAGCTGGCTGATGTCATCTCAATGATTTCTGAGTGGTCTTTGGAATCCAGGGAGGTCTCTAAAGTATTTTTTTCAAAGGGGCAAAAGAATCTATCACTGTTCTGCCACTCAAAATCACATTAATGTTTAAAGATATCTGAATAACTCATGGCATTTTAATAGTAATTATTAGTTACTTAAATAGTAACTAACAATCATCAAGTGGTAATGATTTTGTGTTATGCAGCTTGATGACTTTCAATATTTTGCAAATGATCTGGAATTAGGTAAAACCTGATTCGTTATCAGATTTGTAAATCCACCAAAGTCTGCAGAATATAAGGTAGAGAGGGAAATTGTGCAGAGTGATCTGAAAATTAATTTAGTAAGTTTAAGCCCATTCATATAGCACATACCTTAATACAGTCAAATGCATGGTCATGGATACAGAAGTAAGGAATACCCTGCTGATCACTTGACACGAGGACTGTATTCAGAAAAAGTGACTTCATCCTTGTTGATTCCTAAATAACTGTCAAACAGCAGAATACAAACTCCCAGCTCAGTTCTGCCACAAAAAAATGTGAATGTACATTCACAGAGTAGCAGTATGTAAGAATACACCAAGATACACTTTACCCCTTTGTGTCTTTGATGAGAACTACAATGAAAACACTGTAATTCTAGTTTACAAAATGATATATAGATTATTAAATATATATGTAGGAAGTGCAAAAGAGATTTAGACTGAACCAAGAATCATATTCATTCAGAAATTCCATTGGTTTAACTTACCAAAAGAAGATTAAGTAGTGATTTCATTAGAGTGAACAACTATATTAATTTTTGTTAAAAAAAAGTGCTCAAAAGGCTGTTTAGTGATGAAGAGTAAAAACAGAACCCACAACTGATGACTAACACTAAAAAAATTCAAATAGAATTAAGTCACCATTTTTTTAACAAGATATAATATTGAATCACCTCTTACAGTTTTGAAATTTAGGTTGCCTACACTTCTGAAAGAGTATAATAAATTATGATTATAATAAATTATCTATATATGTAATGAAGTAGGGGTAGTGCTACCTTGCCATCTTGAACTAAATGATCTAATGGTCTTTTCTGACACAAAATCAATAACTTCGCAGAAATATCAAAACAGTCACATTTAATTAAAGTGCAATTTATCCTTGTCAAAACTTAGGTTCATTCTGGAGTCACCTGTGTGATAAGGGTTAAATCTGAGGGAAAAAAAACCCCAAACAGGTAATCAGTAGCCCCATGTTTCAATAGCCACATTTTAAGACATATCTCCTGACATAAACTGAAAACTGAACAGCCATCTATTGTAGTATAAAATATTTTCTGTACTTCTCAACCCTTTCTTGATTGCTCAGTCAGAATTTGCTAGTATATGTTTTGTAGTTTTACTGATCTGAAGAACATTTCTAGACTGATTCCAAAACTATGCAATTTTAACATTAATGCTATTAACCAGTACTGAAAATCTCATCAAAAACTTATTTCAATGTATATGTTTCTTATTCCAATTTAGCAGGTCTAATTATGTTTCAGTGAAAGTACCACGTAATTCCTTTTACCCTCAACCCTGTCTCAAATACATGAATGTGTCTGTACAGAGGTGGACAATGTTTTACATTGCACTGAGTTCAGGAGCATGTAGATGGCCACAGTCCCTTCCCCCCTGGCATGTAAGAGCTCAAGGTACATATTAAAGCTCAGCCCCTCATTCTGCAAATGAGTGAGGAGCAGCTGATCACAAAGCGACAAAGAGCAGGACTGAGAGAACAATGGATTTCTGCCGGGAGAACGAACATAAAAACCTGACCCAGCAAAATAAAAAAGTCATCATGACAGCAGTAGATAGGAACATGTTTGTTTTCTCCTCAACAATATGGAAAAGCAAAGCTACTTTCATTTTGGAACGAAACAAAATATTTCATTTCCTCTGACAAGAAACATTTTATTTTTACCACAAGTGTTGCTAAAGCAGCAAAGCAAGGTATTGAAGAGCTAGAGTTAAGCACAAAACCAAGGAGATGGCTTTTTTTCCTACAGAAATCCTGGATTTACAACAGCCAACTCATTATATGCATGAGCCTACTTAACCACTCTCCACTCAAGGAGATCTGAACTCACTAACTGCTCCTTGCAGAACGCCTGCAACACAAAGCCCTTGGTAATTCTGCTGAGATGCTCTACATCTTTTCCTCTTTAAGCTATTCCAATCTGAAATACTCAATGGGACAATGAGAGAAAAATGTTCTGCATCTTCAGGTTTGTAATGCTGAGAGCCAAGCAGCCTGGCAAACTCCTGTTTTCTTTAATATATGAGATCCAACTGATTAGCTATAACTTACATGAGTTTCTACGCTACCCAACAACCATTTCCAAATACCTCTTGCAAAAGCAGTTTGAAGTATTGTATCTTCCTTTCCCAAATATAAAATTAAATAAAAAATTAAAATTAAACAAAAAAATTTAAAAATTAAATTAAAAAATCAAAATTAAATAACTCACTACCTAACAGTCTGAGATTTCCTGTGATATCAAACAATGGTAAATCATTGCTGCATCTCATTTTCAGCAAATCCCACTCCAAAATAGTTGTAGAGGCTACAACTTGGGACTTGTTTCTAACCAGCAGATCCCTTCCTACCCCAATGACACCCTTCCCACTAAAGCTACATTCTAACATTTTTTTCAATCAAAATGGCTGGTTGAACAACCACTAATTCATCTTCTATTGAATGCAGAGCAGAAAACATCTACTTCTTTTCAGTACATGCTGATAAATATGAAATGCTATCATTCCCTACACAATATTTCAAACTATTTCTGTTTCTCCGCTAATAGCTGAATCATTCAGGTCTATAACGTCATAGCACAGTGTTGTTTTTCATGAATTATGGGTCTCTCCCGAACACCAAAATGGTGAGGTTTTCATTTTTCTGTGCCTATATACAGCTGGAGCTGGAATACAACATTCTAACTCTGCAAACATGCATATTTTCAGTTCTCTGAGCTACACAAAAAAGTGGTAGCAGACAGCAAACCAAGCTTTGCTTTGTCCATCTATAGCTGAAATACTGTCAATCAGACCCCGTGTTCCTTTTCAACTCAAGGAGGAGATTTACTATCTTCGTAACCCTATGATGGAATAGCTGTGCCCACATTTCACTGCACAGAGCCTAATCTCCCAATAGGAGCTATTATTAAATTAAACAAGGACTAGCCCAAATGGATTTGATTACAATGACCTTTTTAGTGACAGCATGTTCAGGGAGGGCTTTCTCAGAGGAGTGAAAGAACAGATGGGCAGCCAAGGCTAGTAACTCTATTCACTTTACTGCATGGGATATTTTTTCCCCCAGTGCTCCCCAGACAGATTTTTCTGCTTTATTTTTTGCCTGTAGTTTTATACATTTCTAAGGTATTATTTATATATGTAGTCTTATGATGCAAGCCCAAATAGCATCAATAGCCCCAATAGCACTGTTGATATGACGTCTTTTTAATGCATGACTAACTTGTCCAAGGAATGATGTTAGACAAGACTGCATCTTTCCTTCATTCACTTTTAGTTTAGGGCTCTGTCTCTTTTGAAAGCCTCATTTCAGTAACAAAACACTTCTGGAGTTTTGTCCTAAATCAAAAGGGTCAGTATACGTGCCTTAGCACTCACTCCAGGACTTTCTATCACTCCTCATTTTGAAATGCTTTGGAGCCCAATGACAACTAATGACAGCAGTCTGAAGAAACAATGTTTTCCACACAGACTGCTGAAAACATACAGATGTTTGTAAAAAACCTCTTTTTCCCAGGACACTTGCCAGATGTCTATCACTGTATCAAGAAAAATTTTTTAAAAAAACCAAACAAACAAAAAAAACCCCACAAACAGAAAACCAAACTAAACAAACAATAAAACATTGGGCATCAAGCACTAGCTACACAATATCTCCAACTGCAGTACTGAAAATATTCTTCTTTTTGCATAGTTATTAAGGATGCATGAATTCAGAAAATATTTTATCATGTGAGTGAGTTTTCCACCCTTACAGAGAACGGCAACTGCACCCGCTCTATAGATTACTTCCCCTAGCCCTGTAGAGCAAGAGGCATATCATACTCTGCTGCAAGACACAAATAAAGAAAGAATTGATGGAATGAAGCTATTTGTGCACGCTACAACTTCCTTTCTTTTTCCAGGATGAAGCCTTCAAATATTTCTTCCAATTCCCTTACTCTTCCAGAAATTACCCTCTTCTGTTGAAAAGGGTTTGCGATTATTTTTCCCTAACAAACATCTTTTCATGCTGAGCCCTTTACGTATTTTCACATTGTTTTCACATTTTCACAGTGCTTTTATTCACATAGAATTGTTTTTACCACATTCCTTTAGGTTATTTTGTTCAGAAGCCTTTGTCCTGAAGTGTAACCATCTTCCTTTGGCTACCTTTATCTTCTCTTTCAATGCTTGTTCTTGGCCTTATTGTGGCTTATGTGCTGGGGCTAAATTCAACTTAAAAGAAAAAAATTCCATTTAATTTGAGATTAATATAATATTATTAATTTTCTTTATCAGGCACTATTTTAATCTAGCAGTGTTGTTATCATACTTTGATAACAACAAAGTTGTTATCCAGAATGTGCCACAGGATGATCATCTCCACATTCTTTTTGGAGACACCAACATTGTTAAGTATGTTTTCTTTCATCCTTGCAGTATTTTGGATCCTCCATCATGATGGCAGGATCAGAGGACAACATCTGCACTCCACATACATATGCCTAAAACTGCTTTGTTCATAGTAAAAAGTCACTTTTTTCAAGTGTTAATCCTGGGCTACACAGGAGCCTCTTCTTTGATACTCTGCTCTCATATATTGACTACAAATTAATCACAACATAGGGAAATAATCTTTCAACAAAATATATATATAAGAAAAGAGAGGAGAAAGGTTCTCCAGCCACATCACATGGGCAAACAAGTTCATATTTTTTTATTTTCTCATATTTTCTGTTCAAAAATGAAACTCAGATACTTCGTTCTTACATCATCCCCATCTCCTTTTTTTTTCCTTTCAAATGCTTTTTCTCGTTTGATAATATTCTTTTTAATTTGAAAAACGAGCATTCCATACTATATTCACAATGATTGTAAATGATGAATTTGCAAAGTGGCATAATGAGGTTCTGATTCGTTCTCTGTTCCTTTCACAATAATTCATAATATTCCATCTGATTTTTTACTGCCATTCAGCACTGTTCTCCTGTTTCCATAAGGCTATCTATTACCACTCAGAATGAGATTTAGGGTTGTAATAGTCAACTCACAAGCCATCTAAGAATATGTAAAATTAGGACCATTCTTTCCTGGCTCCCCTCTGCCAAGGGCATCTATTAATCTATATTGAATATAATCAGCTGTTTTATCATAGTATTCTTGGATTGCTTTGCAGCTCTTTATCATCAGTAGATGGTATCATCAGCAAACATTGTTGCCTAGGTATTCTTCCTTTTTCTGATCATTTGTGAATATGCTAATGAGCACATTGCAGCACAGAATAGTAGACTTTATCGGCAAATTCCTTCCACTGTGGCAAATGATGCTTTACACATACCCTTCTTTATCCTAGTTTATAATCCACTATTAATCCATATGAGAATCTTCCCTGTTATCCCATGGTCTCTTAGTTCTTAGATTTTCACAAGAAATCTTGGTACACTGTTTCAGGAATACATTTACAAATCCAGAAAACACTGACAGGACTGATTTTTATTTTTTTAAAACAGGAGATGAAAGCTTATTGCAGGCAAATGTTTTCTACTTGTCTATCTAATACATTCTTTGAAAAAGTTTGCTCTAGCTTACCTAACACTGGATTTACTGACATGTAGTAATGTTTCAGATGCTTCACCTCCAAGTTTGTTTAGAGCTCTAGAGTGAATGTCATCTCTGTCTGTAGATTTATTCTTGTCCTTTTTGTCCATTTGCTCAGAGATCTCATCCATCAATAACTAGATCTGGGAAAGATCCATCAATAAATAGGTTGGATAAAGATCCTCCAACATTTTTCCCCATCAAAAAGCCTTACTAGTTGAAAAATCTCACCCAGTTCTTCTTAAATGTACATACATTTAAAAGAAAAAAAAGTTTAATTTTTCAGCGATATTGTATCCTTTTTCATATGTTAATCACTTCTTGGACTTACAGGTTTCCAGAAGGCCTACTTTTTGAACACACACAGAACAATGATTCTTTTTTTTATTCCTGTCTTTGCTTTCAATTCTGTCCTGAACACATTTTTTTCTCCTTTTTAACACATGTTCTTTACTCACAGCATTCTTCTTTTGGTATTCAAAGACTTCCTTCCACAACACACACAGGCAATATGCATTTTCTCCAAGTTGTCAATATGTTTTGAGTTTTGAAAGAAATGACCATGTAATCACATATGTATTTAAAAAAATATCTTGTAGAGCAACAGAGGCACAACTTGTCCCTGCCTCATTTAATAGTACAATACTATACACAATGTGTAATAGCTTTACCAAGAGACATGAAATTTCAAGGCGCAAGTAGTAACATATAGGACAATGATTACAACATCTTTGAGAACAGCAAGTAATTTGGGGTCAATTCAACCTACTTAAGCAGTTCAATAAACAAGCATTAAAAAAAAAAATCAAAGAGTGCATGCCAGATGAGTGACCAAGTCTTCTGGTCACAACTCCAAGAAGGGATGGTTAGGTAAAGACATTTAGATTTCAATAAAGGATGACGGTTATCCCTGAAATGTACTAGGATAAGGACACAAGGTAATGAAATAGTGGGATCTTCATTATCCTTCAGTGGATATCTGAAAAATGCATAAAGGCTCAGAATTCAATTGATGATGTTAGAGCCAACATGTCTTTTGGAATAGAGGGGAAGAGAGGAGCTTCTCTCTGAAACCTTCACTTGTATACTTGTTATGACAAGAGAAGGTGAAAAGCTGCTAGCTGGGGAGATCTGGCCATAGAAGAAAAAAAGGCTAACTTGAAGAATTAGACTAACTTCTGCAAATGAAACAGAATGAAGAGGGTGGTTTGATGTCTAGAGGGGAAAAAAAAAAAGTAGTAAAAAATAAAGGTACCAAGAAGGAAAAAAAAAAGGATGCTGGCTCTGAAATAAGACAACAGAATATCAGGCATTGGAAACTGAAGGAGAACTAACGCAGCACACAGAAACACTGAAAGAAAACAGAAGGGACAGAGTTCCAGATAGAAACAAAAATGGCATGCACAGGAAAAGGCTAGAGAATCACAGCATCATGTAGAAAGGCAGGTCTGTGTGATCACAGGCTCCTTGCTACTTAGTGACAGTCTGCTCATGGAAGGGGATCCAAAAACAAAAACCAAAATAGCATCACGTCTGTTAGGTGCAACTGCAGGTGAAGCCAGAATGGGGAAACATCACAAGAAACCTGGAAAACAATTACAACCACCCAAAACCAATATTGCCCAATTCCCACTGGAAAAAAAATATCAAAGACTAACTGTTTTATGGGATACTTGAAAACAAGTAGATATTTGTGTGAACTTCAGGGACATAAGTCACCAGAGAAAGAATAAAATGCCTAAGAGAACAGACTAACCAATACCTAAATGGTGACTGGTGTAAAAAGGGTCTGTACTGTTTGACTGTTGAGGTATTTTTATTGAAGGAAGTCATTTTTCAAGAGGTAAATTTGACTTGAATGCCCAAGGCAATAGCTACCTAGGATCAAAGCTGACACAATAGATAAGAACAGCTTTAAACTGAGAAATGATAGATCTCCAAACACTACTGGGAAGACAAAATATAGGGTAAATGAGAATCCAGACATGTATTAAAAAAACCTGTGGTACCAGGAGAACATATGGCAAATAAAAATAATTAAGACTGTGAACAGCAATAAGGTAACAGAAAATGACATGCCTGAGTCTGCTCTATATAAGCAACAGAATAGGAAACAACTCTGATGTGTAAACAACTCTCAAGAGCTTTCCCAACACAATGGAAGATCTTGAATTACATTTATAGGATGTGAAAATGAATGTTAAGGAGAAAACAGAAGTTTGATAATATAAAATTCAGAACTGGAGTTTAGATATAAAAGGACAGATACCACACAGGAAAGACAATTCCAAAGACAACAACACTGGGATATACAAGAAGCTATAAGGCAAACTTTTTATTTTTTTTTTTTAATACAAGACCATGTTTTTTAAAGACAAAGAGTTTCTGCTGGAATCAAGACGAAAGTTTATGAGGTTCATGGGCAGATATAAGCTTGGATAATGATTGCTGCAACACCATTGGAAAGAGAAACTATTGGCTATTCTGGCAGTATTTATTGTGACAGGAGACAATCTTCCTGACAAAGATTAGAACTAACTATATATAGCAAGCAACAACAGGTAATGATATGGGTGGAAGCAACTCACTATTGGATGTTACAGCCAACAAAACTGCATAACAAATAGCTAGACCTAACATAAACTTACATTATTTAAATTTTATTCTGTCATGCAATGGAGACTTAAATAGTTTAACATTGAAAGTCGAGTTAGTATAAATTAAATCAAAGGACTGAAAGTTTCATAACTCAGTTATCAACTTCATGAACATAAACTTCAGAAAACCTAGGGCACTCTTCATGGAACCCAGATGAACTAAGAAATTCAGAGACTGGAATGTCTTTAAGTCAAAAATAGTAGGATACCTAGGAAACTGAATTCCAGACATCTGGAGCAGACTCCAGATTTGATTAAATTAAAAAACTTCACAAAGAAGGCTACTAGCTAAAGGAGAAGAGCAAAAACATTGCAGCAAGGATTGAGAGGGTCATTTAACCTCAACAACAACATGGAAATTGAATGGAACTTGGGAAGTTTTTCCTGGCACAGAACAGCAAAGCAGAGCCCAAACCAATAAATAAATAAATAAATGCCGATCATGATTTGGTGAGTTAGAACAAAGAAAACAGTGTAAATTGGGTCAGAAGCTGAATTAGTACTCTTGCATCTGTTTTCAAACAGACCTTGATGATTAAGTATGAAAACCAGCATAGACAGCAAGTAGAATACAGAACAGAAAGTATCACAAATGGGGTAAAAGTACCAAAAATTCAAAGCACTGTGTACTCTTAACTGGGAAAGAATAAAACTTCTTCACAGTAATACCAACAAATATGATAAGAAGGAGACTGCATCCTCTCCCCTCACTTCCTCATCAGAGAACAATATTCTTGACAGTGCACAAGAAAAAGATGGACAAAAACTCATGAAGTTGAGCTTTGACTTTTAAGCTGCACAGTTTCTCAGGTGCTTGCCTTCACATGAAGACAGTTTTGGCAGCTTTTTTGCCATTTCATAAACTCAAAATGGAATGAGACATGCCAGCCCATTATACCTGTGGCTTTCCACCACCACATGGAAAGAGGAGTGTGAAAATCCTGGGGATCTTGAGAATTCAGCAGCTTTCAGAATCACTTTTCACTAATAAGTTGACCCATGCATGTTTCAAACCTCAGTCATGCTTCTGAGAAGTTAATTTGACTACAATCTGCACTATCACTTAGCAGTGATCTTCAGGCAGCTCTTTAAAACTAGTATGTTTCATTTTTATGCATGGTGGTTATGTTACGAATTACTTAGAATGATTTTTTTTCTATTTTTAGATCTTGATTCTTCCAAGAAGAAAACCAGACAAAACAGGCACATCAATCAGTGAAAAATACTTACTTGAGCTATAAGATATCCTGAAAGAGAGAATGACGATTTCTGAGGTTAGTTTTCAGAGTGACTTTTATATCTGCGTCGTCAATAACTCAAAAAATACATTTTCTGATCTCACTTAGAGCAGTCACTTCAGTCCTGTATCGAAAAACTAGAGGTAGCCTGCTGCCAAGTGGGGAGTCCTGCATAGCTTGTTTTCAACCATGCTGACATACAATTCGCCTTGTCCAGGTAGCGTCATAGTTCCAATGTGAGTCAGGTCAGGATCTGATCTTACCTTTTTTCCTCCCAGTTTACTTTTCCCTCAAGTGGCTACACAGATTCAGCTCACAGCATTGCTACATGAAAACTTTTACCAGCATAAGGAATGGGACAGAATTGTATGCAAGAGAAGGTCAGGGTGTAAGAGACAAGACCACATCTAGTATCAGCAGCATGTACTTCAGTCATCTCAGAGTGATTATACACACTTCTCACTTTAAGATACTCCATGACACTTTTCACAACCACACCATTAGATTTCTGTCTCAGTAATTACTATATTAATAGCTGTTTAATCTTTAGTTCATGCATTCAAAGAAAGATTCTTATCACACACAAAGTCATTTTGTACTGCCAAAGACAAAAAAGCAGTTTCAGCACTTCTGTCAAAGCACAAGGGGACACTCAGTAACTGCAGACTACAGTGGGATTGCTGGACTCACGTGTAGCCTATTCTCCACTATTGTGTGTGTAACAAATCATCTCTTGGAGACCCTCTGACTTGTGTGCTGACCAACAGAACTAGCTCCAGGTGATGAGTCCATTGGCATCAGGACTGACACACACAGATGAGTCTTCACGTGCACACACATACATATATCAGAAAATAGCATTTATATAGCAGTATGTAACTGCTGTATTTCTACACTACCTCTGTATTTGCCCTTTATTCTTCCCCCAAATGTTACCCAAACATCTCATAATTTAGCAGAGAATAAAAATCTTATCTAAAATATTTAAACTTCCAAGTATGATTCTGTTATGAAAAAATAGCTTTGGAGTGCTTATTTTTAATACCATAAAAATAAGGCTTTTACCTATTTTACTTTCCATAGTCGTGGGAGACTGAAATGTTAATGGTTAATGACTTAAACAGTTGGCCATTTGCAAAAGCAGCAGGGTGCTTTGCTGAGGCCAGGTTTGCACCCCACAACCGAAGGGGAGGAGGAGAGTTTTTTGTATGTGGTGGCAAAACATCTGATACACATAGGACACAGGGTGTACGCACACACCACTGGAAGCCACAACAAGCCAACCTTTTTTTAGCAACAAGCTGGATTTTGAGCCACATAAGGGAGAAGGCCAATAAGAAGCAAATCCTGATAGGTGGGATAATGCTTTTCATCATGCCGATGCCTTCCCTTACCCTTCTGGCTCAGGCATAAAATTCCTCTCCAGTGAAGTACCAGGACATTCACACATAGGCCTGAAGGTATTCATCCCTTCTAATGGGATACAACTGGCTTGGCTATGCTGAAGTGAGAGGCAGCTGTCATGTCTTAGAAGGGGTCTTAAAGTCCTGAACTGCCCTCAGACCCATTTCTGGGGCCTTCCACCAGGGGACTGCGCATGATCCAGTGTTGCAACAGAGGGTGTTAAACTCTCCCCCAGGGGAAGTACCTGGGCATTCCCACCTGAACCGATTGTATATTAACCACAGAACTCTGTGTTTCAGGGGCTTTCCCCACCCACAATGGATCAAGACTGCAGCCATCACTTTGATCAACAGACATCGAAATTGCAACAACCAAGTCTCATTGCTGGGTCCACAGATGTTGATATCTTTTCTTTCCACTATCTACCCTTATTTCTCTTTCTTTCATTTCCTTATATACTCCCTCAAATTATATCCCTAAACTTTTATATTGTTATATTATTATAGATAATAATAACCAAAACAGCTACATACCTCCTATTACAACCAAATTGTTCTAAAATAAACCACACACACCCGCACCCACACAAACATTTATATATATATAGTCATGCTATGTTGTTTACCTCTAATCTGCCCCAAGGGATCTATTAACAAGAACCTCAGTTGCTCTTGCCTTCAGGGGCCCGTTGTAACATTAGAGTGCAAGGTTGCCTAGAAAAAAATTGCTACTTTAATGACTACTATATTTGATATTATTTTAACTAAACAGATCAGCAATTTTAGACTAGAATTAGATTTATTCTCTTACTTGCCCTAAACCTAGTACAGGAGTGAATTTATAGACTGATATTTTGCCCAGTTTTCAAGGATGCAAGTTAAACAAACAGCCCAAGTAAAGCCTATAATTCAGTAACTATCTCTAGACTAGCAACTACAATAAGCAAAACCTCTCAAGAGATACCTTATTTAAATCAATGTAAATGTTAGCTCAGAAAAATAACATGGTGGTGAAAACAGATTGCATAAAATGGCTGAAGAATTTATTTGAATACCTGCACACCCTTTTGCCTCCACTATGAGAATTATTTTATTTGGCTTCCCCAGTTAGAAACAGCAAAAGATCACATAAACTCTTGCCGTTTCTGCATGCACACCTTCACCCCCTGCAATCAAAAATCCTTTGGTGTGGCAGCTGTATATCTTTAGACGCAGGAGAGCAAGCTTCACAGAATTTAATTATAGGTGGGAAACTGGAATAACTTTGTAGGACAAGAAGCTATGTCACTCCCCAGTGACAGAACAGCAGAAGACAAAAAGACTTCAAGTATCAACACAGATTTCACTTCAGTTGCCAACACAGAGTTCACACACTACAGCGGCATGGGCAGTCACCCCATCCCTGGTCTGGCTGCAGAGGCTGTTGATTATAGCAGGTAATTCTGCAGTTACCCTAGGAGCAGGTACCTCAGTCTCAGCCAATTTGGCAGTGTCTACCTTATCTTAACTGTCTCTAAACTGTATGTGTGTCATTCAATGCTGAGATTCCCATTTCTTTCTCACTAGACTGCATTGAATTAGCTACCTCATTTTAGTGAAGGCTGATAGCAAAAAACACATTAATGACACCCACCTCCTACGTGTTATTTGTCCAAAGTAACCAAATTTTCCCCTCCACAGAATGACAATTTGGCTTTCCTCTTAATGCTAGAGCATGCAGACAATTATTTCCCACTACATGTGCAACTTGTTTCTATTTTGTGCCATTGTTTTCCTAGTTTTGCCATGCTACTCAGATCAGAGTAAGCTGATCTTTTCCTTTCTATGTCATTCTCTCACCTGCAGTTAATGAAGAACAATTTTAAAAAGCTATTATCTTACTATGTTTCTTATTTTTCATGCAGAATGGAAAATTATGTACACCCTTACTACTCAAGTATTTATGGAATATCTGTGTCCCCTTTGGCAGGGACATCTAGATGGCATGATCCTACAGTTCACTAGCAAAAATCCCCATGCAGCTGATCACCCTAGTTTGGTGGCTTGTCATGAACTCTTATTATTATAGTGGTCTTTGGTTACCTCCTGCCCCATCACTAAGAAAACCTGAGTGGGCTTAACTGAAAGTTTTTGATATTTGTACTCCTGTTTCCCTAGACAAAACAATGGTCAAGAAATTGTCCACAGGCAAAGAAAATGTAGCAGACGTCTCTTATTCACTTTAGAAACAGACGGGAGTTTGTGGCCTCTGCCACATACAAATCAAGGCCTGGGAGCCAATGAAATGCTGTTTCACCATACAACATGTTTATGAATTTTTCCATATAATGTGATATTTGCTAACTCTCTTTAATCTCCATTTTTTTTCTACCACTGTTTTTTAAGTACTTCCATGAGGTCATATCTTACTTCCTAGGACTTGCAGCAGAAACAACTGGATTCAGCCTTCATCTCCTTCATATCTGGTTAGCCTATTTATCATCAGATCTTTGGACAGCATTAGAGCTTTCATCTCATCTAAAAAGATTGCATTTACCCAGGAAGCCTTTCAAATACTCCATGAACACTCTGGCATAAAAAAGACCAAAACAAAAATATCACCAACTTTTTTGGCATTCTTTTTTTAAACCAAAACTTTTCTTCTTTGCTGTCCTGTGTTTCTCCCTCTTCTAGTTATTGGCCTGAAGACCTTTTCAAACCTTTCTAAAAAAACTGAAATCAGACAACCATCAGAGAGCAATCAGAAAATGGTTCCAGTGGAAGTCTTGACCTTGAAAGGTACTACTGAAAGAACCCAGTGTGTCATTTTGGGCAACGGACATTCTAGTTCTACATTAAAGTATTGGTTTTGAAGGAATGATCCTGTGGAAAAACTACTTTGGCTATGAGAATTTCAATTGGTTATACAGTGTCTGCTCAAAATACCATTGAGAGGAGGAGAGGAGTATGCACTATATTTTCTAAGGACCATAATTGGTCCTTGGAACAAATTGCAGCATCTGTGAAAACATTCACATACATTAGGCTCAAGGAATAAACAGCCTGATAAAAAGCATATAACACACATTTCAGATCACATTTTCACAAAGAAAGTCATTAATCAATCACAATTCATAAGAGCTACTGGTATCCCTACATAGGAGGCAGATAGAAGTCTGGCGATTTTGAATCATGACATAACTTTGGAAACCCCTTTTCAACTGCACCAATAAGCATACTAATCAATCACTAATAGTTCCTAGTTCCTGAAACAATTATTCAAACTTTAATAAGATCTAAGATTTTTGATTTTATCACAAAGTCTCTAACCATGCAAGTTTTAGCTTCCTTTTTTGTTTTAAACATGTGTCTTCTGGCATCACTTTTCTCAGACCTTTTCATATTTTTTAGCCTTTATGTACATTGTAATAAATATTTAACCACCACTCGTTGTCAAACTTATATTAGTTTTCAGACAGCTATCTTGAGTACCTTAGCATTACATATCTTGGCTCCACTTGGGCCCTTACACCTTAATTTAGGTTCATGGATAGCTTCCATTGAATTTTATAACTTGAGTTGGGCACTGTGCTGCCACAGCCATGCTCAGTAGTTACTTAAAGTAATCAAATCCCATGTGCGCAAGCTTTGCACCTCCTATCCAACTTCAAGAAAAATCAGCAATTAATTTTTCGCCACTGTCTATTGTGGTTCAGACTTCAGCAGTGTCATATCTCTGATGTCCATGTCAGACACCAAGACAGCATTACTCCACAGATTTTCCAGATGGTCAAAAGTCTAAATATGAAGATTGCTGACTTCAGGTAGCCAAACGCTGACAGTGTCTTTGTCACAGAGATTCCTTATACTCTTAAAAAGTGAAAATATTCCTCAGACTTACCCAACACTCAGTGGCGCTTTTACTCCTATTTTTAATAAAGCTCAGATTTGCTGTATAAGCCATTGATCTCGTTAGCCTCTTTGTTTCAAGACCATTCAAGTGCATGCATGCAAGAATCCATTTTGAAACCCAAGAAGGCCAACACAGCTGTTTTTAACCATGTCAGTGTCAAGTCACATTCAAATGGATTTCCTTCTCCAGGCATAAAAGTGGCTATTTTTAAAAACTGTAAAACTGCACACATCTGGGAATGCTTACAGTACTAGTAACACCTATATAGTATATGTTGTCATCACTAGCAGGAATTCCCTCTTCCTTGACCACAGGCCAAAAGAATCCAACTTTTTGAAGCAGCTTTGGTTTATTTGGGCTTAATTTCAGATTTTTGTCCCTATCCTATAATATCACAGATTATTAGTAATGTTTTGTTCTAGAAGTTTCTACAATGCAACACTGTCATAGTACCATGCTACAAGTACAGAGATGTGTACGCCACACTGTATTCTTTATTATCCTACATCTTTCAGCTCTTGCTGAAGAAAGAAACTACAATGAGTAGTCAGGGATAGTGAACATCCATGCTTCTTGATAGATTTTCAATAACCTCCGACAACTCTCTCTTCTCTGATGGGGTTACTTGGTCAGATGGCTACTAAGTGGTTTGTTGTTCTGCAGAAAACAGCTTATGCTACCCCCATCCATGGGATCCATCTTGGCTTTTTGCTCCTTTAAAAAAGATTAGCAATGTTCTAGAACAAGGGTTTCTCATTCCACTTCATGCACTATTCTTAGTCCCACTTCTAACAGATCCACTGTTTCATGCTATGCAGCAATCCTCCTTTTGTTGAGTATTTGCTGGGTTTGAGCGTTATTTGGCAAAACTGTCAGTGAGTTGTTTCTGTTTCAAGCAATTCTGCTAATTTCATCCCATTAAGAAAGTTTAAAGACAAGACTCAACAAATCCCTCCTCTTCAGTGAGCTCGCACTCATTTATCTAGTTGTCAGTATGGTTTCTATCCCTGAAGCCAGGAAACAGTTCACTGGAAAAAACAACCGTTAAAGCTTACTGCTTTCTTGCAATTTGCCTCACCTAGCCCACACCTGCATGAAGAATATGGACGATATTTTAGAATGTTTTCCCTGGCACTCATTAACAAGTTATTTGTCCTACAGTAATCCAAACTAACTCTTATTTCAACCCTTATATTTTTGCTTTCCAGCTTTCTTTGTTACAGTGAGAGGTCAAATACCCAGGGCCAGTCATCTCAGTTTTGATTAAATGCATGCTATCAACCCAGTTGATTTCAATGAGTTAGAATGATTTACATTGTGTCAGGAAGCAACAAAGGCAAGCCACAGGCTGAGGATAATCTTGCACAGGCAGTGCCCTTGCTGACCAGAGTACAGTCCCACATGAATACAATACATAGACCAGACTACTCATTGGTAACAGGACCCCCTGGTAGTCCCAGAGAAGGCAAAACGATGCACCAGGTTCAGAGACCACACAGGCTCTCCAGTCAGGAACAAAAGGAGAAAGGACAGGAACTAAGGCTATAACACAGGTCCAAAGTCAACACAGAAAACAAAGATAAGACAGAAGACAGGCAATAAAGTACATCTAAAGAACACAAGCTACCTATAACATAGGTCTGAGGTCTGTCTGGGAGTTAGGGATGTGCCAGAAGTCCTAAGCTGGAGCTGAAATGGGGCTTCTGTGGGCAGGATTGTGGACAGAGGCCCCAAGTGAGGCTGCTTAGAGAGGATAAGACCTATTGGTGGCCTCAGAGCTCTAATATTTTGCAGTTTCTATTTATTTCCTACATGTTTACTCCTTGGATTTCATTTTTATGATGTCTATTAACAGTTTTTCTTGCCCAGAGTCACCAGGCCAGTGCACTTCACAGTCAAACCTGTGTTATTGCTCTCCAGCTGCCTAGACCAAAACTACAATTTTAAGGTCACTCTTGAAGTTTTATTTGCTGCATCTATTTTATACACTTCCATTTCTCCAACAACTGAATGACTTTTCATATCTGATACTCATGACTGTCAGCTCTACCCGAATTTATAGATATATTTTTTGTGTCCAGATCATTGTTTTCTTCCTTGTTTTCTTTTCCACAGAAAGATCAAATAACTGAATTTGGGGTTTTCCCCTTAATTTTTCATTACTGAAAAAGCATCAGCAATAGTACTCAGACACGTTTTTCTTGGGCCTGTTTCTGTCAGGCACCTCACAGACCTTTACAAGTTCTGGGTAGACCAGAATTTTTTGAAGGTTGTGATCTGCCATACAAACAGAGCTTGACTGGGCAAGCTGTTTCATAGGAAAACACTCAGTTCCTCCAGTTCCAGTCTTCACATTCACTTACTCAGATAATTTTTCAAAACAGGATATAGAGACAAATGACTTGCAGTGGTTTTCCTCCATCTTTTACTACACTAACCTTCTGAACTTTTCATGGGCTGCAAACCCAGTAACACAGGTATTACATGTGTCTCTTGTAACTTGGGCAGAGAGCTTGCCCAGTTCCACATTCTAACTAGTTTCTTCTAAGGCCTGTATCTCCTTCATCTGCTTAGTGGTGGAATTCTGCTCTCTGAATTCAGATGGAACGTCCCTTCTGTTAGTGGCAATACATTTGCCATTTGCTACCACAATTTGCTCCAGCTTGGTCCCACAGGAATAGAGATCATGAGATTGCTCCTTGGAAACTGGATCCTGCTTCAAGCACCTGCACAGGTTCTTTTCACTAAGAAGCTGTCTGACATTTATCTACCTGTAAATTGGCTCTATTACAAGTCATAAATGATGGGCTCACAATTTCTTTGCTTAATTGGGAATAATTGTGCAAAGTAAAATGGCATGAATTAATATATTTTATCCCAGGTGCAATTATCTTACAGACCTTTGCTGCAAATATTTATGCAAAATTAGTGCTCCCTTTTTAATTCATGGCAATTGCTCAACTTCTCTTTCACCTCTCTTTGCCTCCCTCAGACAATTCTGCAAGTGATGTATCTTGGCCAAATTCTTGAAAACACCTTCGACCTGCACTTAAGTTTCAGGTCTAGGGATGACATTGCATAAAAATTTAAGCCATTGATACGTCCCCTACATTCATGTTTGGAAACCAAAATGTCAGTAAAGCTCCAGCTTACTCACTACAATTTAGTAGGAAATAAAGACAGCAACTACATAACTCATGTTACACTGTTATGAACCTATTCACAAGGCCTGCACTAACATGTTGATATTCCACAACTGAAGTTCACAGTATGAAAACACAGAATCATAAAATGGCTTGCTTTGGAAGCGACATTAAATACCATATAGTTGCAACCCTTCTGCCATGGGCAGGGTCCCCATCCACTAGACCATGCTGCTCAAAAGCCTCATCTGACTTGGCCTTGAACACTTCCAGGGATGGGGCATCCACAGCTTCTTGAGGCAACTTGTTTCAGTGTCTCACCACCCTCACAGTAAAGAATTTCTTAATATCTAATGTATATCTCTCCTCTTTTAGTTTAAAACCCTTCCCTCTTGTCCTGTTACGATTTCCCTGTGTGATGTCACCCTTCCTCTCTTTTTAAGCTGCTTTATGGGTGTATACTACAAGGTGAAAAACTGAGCTGTGCTTGCAACTCCTGGCTGTCACTATTCCCGACAACTTGTGCTTTTATAACGCTCATTTCCACACGTGTCCAAGAACCTCCACGTCTCCTCTCTCCCCACAGCAACCTCCAGGACAAATCTGTTTAAAAAGATATCTCAGGGCTACAAAGCCACCATTAGCCCTGACTAGCCCAAGATCTTTACTAGGGGATTTATTTGCGGCGGGCAGGGGGGCTCCAGTGTCAGTGCGAAGTTCCCCCGGCCCCCTCTCCGCTTACCCCGGGCGATGCCGCTGGCAGGCGGCGCCGGCGGGACCCGCTCCCTTCCCCGTTCCGTGCTCCCTTCCCTTCTCCTTTTCCCGCTCCCCGCTCCCTTCCCTTCTCCTTTCCCCGCTCCCCTCTCCCCTCCCTGTTCCCTTCCCTTCTCCCTTCCCCGCTCCTCATTCCCTTCCCCTCTCCCTTCCCCGCTCCCCGTTCCCTTCCCCGCTCCTTTCCCCTCTCCCCGCTCCCGCTCCCTGTTCCCTTACTCGCTCCCTTCCCCTCTCCCTTCCCCTCTCCCCTCTCCCTCTCCCGCTCCCCTCTCCCGCTCTCTCTCCCTCTCCCCGCTCCCTCTCCCCATTCCCGGCCCCCCAGCCGCCAGCGGAGGGCGCCCGCCCCGTTCCCGGGGGCTGCGGGCAGCGGCGCGGGGGTGTGTGCGGGGCTGGGTGAGCGGGTGCGGGGGCATCCTCCGCTCTCCCTCCGGCCGCGGCCACGGCCCCCGCCTCGTCCCGGCGGGGAGAAGGGGCGAGGGGAGCGCCGTGTGAGCCCCCGGGGCGCTGGGAGAGGCGCTGGGAGAGGCGCTGGGAGCGGGGCTGGCCGGGGCTGCCCGGGAGGCAGCGGAACGCTGTCCTCGCCCCGGCTGTGCGGCACTGGCGAGCATCGCCCGCGGCACCGGGATAACGCTTCTCACCCACTCTCCCTTTTTGTTTGGCGCTTTTTTATTATTTTATTTATTTATTTATTTATTTAAACAAAAATACCCCCTCTACTTTATTGGGTTATTTAGCGGCATATGATTTAAATCAATATAAAATTCAAATACTTTTGTGCCACCTGTTGGATTTTGCCACTAATTACATGTAGCTCGAAGCACACTGCTGTGTGCAACCTGCGAAGTGTTGCCGTCAGTGTTACCGGCTGTCCTTACGAGAATACTACTTTATTTAGAAATGTTTTCTCTCTGGGGAGGCGGAGAGAGCTGGTTTTTTCCTCATAAAAAATCTAACCTATAAATTACATACTACGTTCAACTGAGGCTCAGTGTGATGTGGTACTGGAATCAGAGTTCCTGTGATAAAGTGGTAATAATTATTTGGGAAGGTTATTAACAGGGGAACTCCAGCCTGAAAGCGTGGGAGGCAGAAATGGCCGGTTCTAGGCATACAAAGCCTTAAGTGCACCTGGACAGTATCCATGGTCCAGGAAAGGGAGGATTACTCGAGGCCTGTGCTTTCCTCATGCCTGTGAATACACAAACAAGTACCAGCACTACTGCTCAGACTATCAATCATGGGCAGTCATACAACACAAAGCATGGCAAGTGTTATACAGCTGAGACTCTCTGAAAAAATAATTTTGTCTGACCCTTCTTCAATAGCTGTCAAGTCACAATGTCAGGAGACATTTTATTGTATAAGAATAACCTGATTTTATTTCACATTGCAGTGGCCACGTTTGTTTTATGGTAATTATTCTTCAAATGACCAGGTGTAAATGAACTTCAAATAAAATCGCATCTCTATAAGAATTTGAAAATGACTTAGCAATTTTATCGGGATTTCACTAGAACAGAAAATTATTGACCTGTGGGTTATCAGCTGTCTTACTTGTTATCCCTTATCTGCATGTAATCACACCACAGATACCTTACAGTTCTTTGAGAACAGGAGATGTAGAAGCAGGTAGAGAAATGCAAGTGCCTGGAGAAGGAGTGGCCACTCTTTCTCCTTCCCAACTGTAGATGTTGAACTGAATGTAGGAGGTCTCCATGATGGCACTTACAAACAGTGACAGGTCCATTTCTGCTTCTCATGAAATCGTGGGTTAGAGCCATCTCTTCAATGAATGGGAAAGTACGCTAGAACCAAGAAACATTCTTCCATGGCAACATCAGAAATAAGCAAAGTACCAAAATTGATTTTAATTTGCCTCCATTTACATTTTCTTATATTATTTGCCCATTTTTAAGCAGAGAGTACACAGGACCAGTAATGAATAAAACTGGGGGCTAGCATGGTTTTTGGTTTTGTGTACAAACACAACCATCTTTTTGGTATGTATGTTTCCATTGTGTATTGTACATTTATGTTAAAATGCACAAGTTTAGAAAGACATGAAGTATGTTTCATGAAAATATATACATTTTCTAAATTGTTTGTGCTTTTTAACCCAAATCTAGCAAGAGACTAAAGTACAAAATTAAACTACAAACTTAATGAACTGTATCAGTCAAATAGTACGTACAGTACAGTATAGTATTTCAGTGCTGACATCTGTCAGTCTCATTCACAGAAGGCTTTAGTAAAACATTTGGCTGAGACTTCTATTAGCAATAAACTGATTCAATTGACCACAATTTTATTGACTTTGGATTTTGCAATAATCCTGCTTCAAAATCTTCTCTAGTTTTATGAAAACAATTTTCCACTGTTTGAACAGTCATAAATGACCACAAAATGTGCAAGATGACAGAAAAACACAGCAAGTAAAATTAAAGTGTTTACACACGAGTACTTAGCTCTTGGCAAGTACTTAAGTGACTTCACAAGATGCAAATCAGTGCACATTGCCTATTACACATTGTCCTTTTAGACCAGTCTGTAGGCAACATGAGCACGTCCTGGGGCCCTGACACAATGGTTGGTTTTTTGTTCAGTTTCTGTAGACTCATAAATAGCATCTGAGGCTGTAGTTCCTAATGTGGTAAAAAAATATGATGGCTTGGACTAAACTGAAATCCAGCCATTTAAAAAATGCACAACTGACTTCTTTGCTTTCATTCCCATCAACTTCCCTCTTGTGTGGATTATATTAATTATTTGTTGTCATATTATTTCTGTGTATTCAAATAAGCCAAGAAGCAGGGAAAAGAGTCTTACACCATTCAAGATCTTCTCTACAAGAGAAAAAAAGTTGCATTTAAAAGAAGCAGTTGAGTTCCCATTTAACTAGTACTTTTAAAACCAATTGTAAATAAGTTGGTGAAATCTTTTGTGCAGTGGAATTTAAGATTTAAGGAGCCTTTCCTAGAGTGGAGGAGTCAGTAAAAGTTTAGTCATTGTAAGCCAAAATTCAAAGAGAAGTATATCAATTAAGGAGGAAACTGATTGTTCTAATCCTCTTTCTTTAAAAACCTGCATAGATTTCTTTGACGCAAACAAGGTACAGAGAAAAACATTTGGCTTAGTATTGATATCAATCCTTTCTTGATTGAAGAACTATACAAGAACTAAAAGTGGCGCCCCACAAGAATGTCAGAGACCTGCAGAAATCATGACACATATGATGTCTCAGCTGCATGAAGTCACAAGGAATGCAAATGCAAACATTCTGTGGGAGGGAGGAAGGCCAGGAGGAAGGATAGGAGAGAGGAGGGAAGGAAGGGAAAGAGACCTTCACTTGCTGAGTGATCTCTTTGCAGTTTGAATTGCAGAATGAGATAGACCTTTCGAGTGAAAGACATGCCTGGATGCAAGCCCAGAGAAGGAAATCTTGCACAGAAGGAGGAAGAAGTGAGGAAAGAAGAAGGAAGGTTAATGGATTAATCTAGGAAGGCCTCTTACTTAGGAAATGCCCTTAGCCTCTTCTTCCTAATAAAGCACTTAACACTACCTACGTTGTGACTTTCATCAAAAGACATCCTTTTCAATTCTTCCATGATTTTCATTGCTGTGCTATGATTTCTCAACTCATATTTTTAGCTTTAACACTTTTATTTTACAGGCCACTCAGAAGGGAGTCAAGTTCCTTTTTTCCATTCCTCTGTATTGCAAAAGCCCTATGTTTTTCTCTTCTGGCTTTCCATATATTCCTTTGATTACACCAGGAGCACTAATTTTCTTAACTGATCTGTGTGATACCTTGCTCAATCCATGCCCTTCCTTACTTCTAAAGTACACATAAAAAATTGGCTAATTAGGGGGCAGAGTAGTTGAAAATATAAAAATCTAATATTGTTTTCTTGGAATAGCAAGAGTTACAACTAGAACTCAGGTTTCATTTTGCCTGTAAAAAAACCCGCACTGACTCCAAACAGGCTATAAAATATTTTCTGCAGATGTGGAAATACACTAGTATGGGTGGAGTTTGGAGAAATATGCACAGACCATGTAGAAATATGTGGGATATAGTTTTCCTCATTCATAAGGTATACATTTTAGGTGACAGTCTGTGTTTCAATAACTGTGGGAGGAAACATGACTTTAAAAAGTGCATCCACCTTTCCAGACAAAAGGAAAGATCAGCTTCTCAGAAACTTCTGTCACGGAGTCAGTTCTTACACAATGACATGTAATGCTAAATAAATCATTTTTTTTAATTACAAATTGTGAATTCATCACCCTGGATAAATGTTGTTCATCTGGGGGGAGGTGGGGCAGTGGGATGGGGCAGAAGATGACCTAAGAATAATTGTATAGAAGTATTTAAAAAATAATCTGATTTGTTACTCCCATTGTGGAGTGCCAGCACAAAAGTTGTTGCCAGCTTTTAAAATCTCTCCTTTAACTTTCAAGTAATCTGTGTATAGTTAAAAGCCAGCTAGAGAACAGTGGTGTGATTTGGTGATGCAAGGCAAATGGTACAATTTAAAACGTCATTAAAAATCTACTCTCCTTACTTAAATAAGGCCTTTCTTTCCTTTAGTCATGCTTGGATGTCCTATTCAATGTAGTTACCAGACTGATATTAGCATGAATTAATGTGCAAAAGTAATGCCCTCACTTTGCATCTGTTAACACAATTTCTTCAAGATAAAGTTTTTTCAGCGTTTAAAAAGTTCAATGACCAACTATGCATTCAAGTGAAAGGAGCTGTTCTCTCTGGTCAAAAAAATGTGACCGCATTCTCCATCATTGCCCTAAGTACCTGTAAGCTGTATTCTTCCCTCCACACTAGCAAAATTTATCTACAAGTGTCAGCAGGAAACAGTCAATTTACCTGACAAACCATAAAACAATATTTTATGTTGTAAAGAAACTTTAGACTCTGCCAATGTGCCAGTCAATAGGTAAGTACAATGAATCATCAAACAAATAATTTGGGACATGGGGAAAAGAATAAATCTAGTTTCAGCCCACATGCCAGTCAATCAGATATTACCCAAAGAATCATGGAACATTTTTGGGGCCAAGTAAAAAATTTCTGGGCTCTGCCAGGATGCTGGACCAATCAATCATGGTGCAGCTGATGAATCATGAAACACACTCTGCAGCATGTCACAACACATACATGGTTGGCACAGTTCTCATCATCCTGAGTTTGTCTTGCAGTTAAATTGACTCAAGGTGAGTTATAGTTCTGTTGTTTCCCCCACCTACTGACCTCTGCAACCAGCCACTCTTAAATCCTTTTGCCCTGCACTTCGTTAAAAGCAGAGATTCAAGACAAAGGTTCAACACAAGAGCAAACATAGTTTTGATGTCAGACAAGTTGTTAACATGCTGCTAAAAGCTGTTGAACACATATTTTGACAATAGAACAGACACCTACAAGAGTGTTATTCTCTTCAAATTTTGCTGTGTTGTTTACATGGAAATTTTATATAATACATAATAAATATGTAATATATTACAAAATATTTAACAAAAAAAATAAAAAAGTAAAACGAATTTTTAGTCACTGTCCCATTGACAATCATTTTGCCTAAGGAATTCCTAGCTTTACTGCCAATCATTACTGCAGGCAAAGGTGGAGGGCACCATGGGACTTATTTTCAATCTCCTGTCTCAGCTGAAATTGTTCAGTGCAAAATATTTCTCCTATAGAACAACTCAAAAATTTATGTCTGGTGAAGTTAACATTGTCTACCAGTCTATTCTCATTTGTCTTGTGATTAGCCCCCATTACAAATATTCTAATAGTATGCTGCAAAGCTTTTTTTCCTGATTACATAAATAGTCATCTTGTGTTACATTTTCTACTTAACGTAAGTTTTTTTGAGTTTAAAATACGTATATTTGAAAAAGCAACTTTCTTACCAAATCCTAGTTCTTGCATAGGTTGAGTACTCATTATATTGCTGTACCTAATACTATTTTAGTGTGTACCTAATACTATTTTCTAGACCAAGGCAGAACTTACTACAGCAGCGGGAATGACATTTGCATAAATGACAGTCGCAATCACTATTTAAAAAAAAAACAATTAGGAGCAAAGAAAAATGCCATATTCACACCACATTTTTCCATAGTCAGCAAGGCCATGTGATGAAATGGTGAAAGGTTCTTGCAGGTAGTTCATCAGTAAGTGTACCATTTTTATATTAAATAGTCACTTTACTGAAAGAACAACCTGGGTCCTGATTCCTCATGAGTGTGCTATCCAGTTCTTTATGGACTCTTTAACATCATCATCATCATTTCAATAAACAGATTTCTCAAACTTCCCTAATGACTCTTCAGCATCTGTGCAGCACAGCAGAGAAAATCCTACTGTATAAATGGCTTAATACAGCATTCAGAAACATCCCAAGCTGTGAGAAATTTAAATAAAGCATTTTGTTCTGGCACATATCATAATCAATTTGATAGAAAGAAGTTTGGTTCCCTATGCCAGCAGACAGGTGAATAGGAGTAGGTAAATAAAAAAAATGCTTTGATTAAAAACTGAATTATCACTATCAACTGAGAAAAATTTGACATTTTATGTAACTTCTGTCACTTTTAAGTACCCATTAATAATTTGTTTTCTTTTTTTCTGATAGTTATTAACATCCCTATTTTTATTCAGAAACTTAAAATTTTGGTGGCAATGGGGCAAGAAATAGTTTATGTTCCAAAATGCACTGTTTACAAAAGATTGTACCATAACCATAAGTTGGTAAGTATAGTCAGTTTCCTTTGCTGTCAAGGTGATGGTAAGCATGTAGCAAGATTACATCTATGAATTATATAATACTATGGGAGGAAGTGCCAGGGAAGGATCATAAGTTCTGAAAGAAATATGCATGTGTATATATTTATTTTCATGTATATTCTAAACACAGGTGTATTTATGTCAGACAGTTCATTTGTTAAGGAATCAAAGGATGGCTGATATCTTTCATCATTCTTTGTAATAAAGAACTCTTGTCACCATTACGGGTTCCCAAAAACTTGCCCCATCTCAAGATAAAAGTATGCTAAGAGGGATAAATAATTCCGGCGAAAAAATAATGATGGAAAACTTACAAAAAAAGATACTACTTTTGAATCTTCTGTTTTAATAAAATTTCACTATTCACTCTTTGGTAAAGTGCACTAAAAATATACTCCTCCCATCCTATGCTGAGAGTATCAGCCATCTACTTAGATAATATGAATCTTCAGGGCTACGTCCATTGGCACTGTGAAAGAATGCAACCCTTTGTGTTCATTATTTTAAAGAACAAGTACTTTTACTGTGGTCAGTAATGTCCATCTCTATTTCAAGGTGAGTTGTGCCACATTGTCAGCCTTGTTTACTTATGCTTCAATGAATTTAGCTGAAGAGGATGCAGAAAAAAAATTACTGTATGATATTCATAAAATAAAGACGTAGTCCAGTTCTCTCCAGGAAAAAAATGTGCTTTAAAGACATCTGCCAACTCAGAAATACATTGATTTGCCAGCCACTGCTTGTTAGAGCCACCACTGAGAAATAAACAACAAAACTTGGAAAAGTGAATCCTTCTCAAAACCAAATTTTGCAAGGCTTATTGTATACAGATGTTGTTTTATTCCAGCAAATGTGTGCCAGATATGCACAGCTGTCTTTCTGTCACTTTTGATCCACCTCAGTATGTCTCCCCTGCTAGTTTTATCTGTACTTTGTTGAAGGTGTTAGAACGGAAAAAGTTCGTTTCTCATTTTGAAACTTTCACTTCTCTAGTATCCATCTTCCTGATATTTCTGTGGGGCTTTTATGTCTCTGTGATGTGGAAGCCACATATGGATGAGAAGGTGTTCAAAAACTGATTGAATATAAAATATTATACATTAAATAAAAGCCTAAACCAATAATGAGGTGGAGGTACTAGTCACTCCTCTAAAAAAAAAGCCAAACACTGATACTTTTCACTTAACTGCCTGAATCTTATGATTTAGAGGCTTGTTTTCTCCACTGATAGCCCCAAGCTGTGCCCAGTTTCTCTACAGACAAAAGTATAAGAGAGATGGTGACAAGCACACACCCCTTTTATGAATCAGAGAAACAGTGCTCTTCTTGTTCCCTAGGCACCAGCCAGTTGAAACCTGAGCCATGGTTTTACAGCTTAGCACTTACCAGCTGGCTTTCACGTGAAAGGCTTTTAAAATGTATACATACGTACAGGCACACACATGCACGGAGTGAGATATTTTTGATTCTGATGATAGTTACAGAAATATAGAAAAAATGAGCTCTAAATCATGTTTCTTGTTGCAACTGAGGCTCTTTGTATCTTCTTCAGTGCACCTTGGACAGGAGGAACAGATTGTGCTTCTCCTCTTTTCATCAATCTTTTATGTATTTGAAGGCTAATCTCATATCCCCCTTCAGATGTTTCTTCGTTAGGATAAATTACTCCAGGTTGTTCAGCTTCTCCTCATAGCTGAGATTTCCAAGTAGTCCAGGCTCAATATTTTGCTCTTGCTATTACTTGGAGCATGTTGATAGAACAGAAGGTTTGCTTACATATCTTGGCATGGCATTTCCATGTTTTATCATCTCAGTGAGGTGTTTGCCTTTCTTTGCAAGAACCTGGCATTGCTTCCTAACCATTTCACCCTATTTGCTGCCCACCCCAGCCAGTCCAGTTCTACACTGTGTGGCTGGGAGTGGATGAATTCTTTAAGTACCTCAACAGTTCATCCCAGATTGAAACAGGGGAGTCTGATGTGTTGAGTTTACTCTGCTTTGTAGATTTATTTGGGCAAAAGAATGCAACAGAATTTCTTTAACTTTGTAGGTATTTGTATCTGAACTAGTTATCCAGTGTTCATTTAGAGGTAGTAGCAATAAAAGGAAAAAGGCAATTCTGTGGTACAATTCATCTTGCTCTGCTAGACATATCTCAAGTAGGTCAAATGAATCACCCCCTATGTGATTCAAAAGGCAGGAATGAGAACAAGGAAAACTGGGAAACAAAGGAAAACAGGTTTATCAGGACAGATGAAGAAAAACAAGAAAAAAATGTTAAGGAAAAGATGATGGAAAAATTGGATATAAACTGTGAAAGCTTCACTGGTCTTTTAGAAATGGATGCATGTAGAAAGCAAAACTTAGCTTTTTCTGGGTTAGATATCAATATGTGAGAAAGAGAGAAAAATAGAGATTGGAGGAGAAAGTGGAGGGAGTGAACTGGAAAGGTATGAGAAAGAAAAAAAAAAAGAAAAGAAAAGAAAAGAGAAAAGAGAAGAGAAGAGAAGAGAAGAGAAGAGAAGAGAAGAGAAGAGAAGAGAAGAGAAGAGAAGAGAAGAGAAGAGAAGAGAAGAGAAGAGAAGAGAAGAGAAGAGAAGAGAAGAGAAGAGAAGAGAAGAGAAGAGAAGAGAAGAGAAGAGAAGAGAAGAGAAGAGAAGAGAAGAGAAGAGAAGAGAAGAGAAGAGAAGAGAAGAGAAGAGAAGAGAAGAGAAGAGAAGAGAAGAGAAGAGAAGAGAAGAGAAGAGAAGAGAAGAGAAGAGAAGAGAAGAGAAGAGAAGAGAAGAGAAGAGAAGAGAAGAGAAGAGAAGAGAAGAGAAGAGAAGAGAAGAGAAGAGAAGAGAAGAGAAGAGAAGAGAAGAGAAGAGAAGAGAAGAGAAGAGAAGAGAAGAGAAGAGAAGAGAAGAGAAGAGAAGAGAAGAGAAGAGAAGAGAAGAGAAGAGAAGAGAAGAGAAGAGAAGAGAAGAGAAGAGAAGAGAAGAGAAGAGAAGAGAAGAGAAGAGAAGAGAAGAGAAGAGAAGAGAAGAGAAGAGAAGAGAAGAGAAGAGAAGAGAAGAGAAGAGAAGAGAAGAGAAGAGAAGAGAAGAGAAGAGAAGAGAAGAGAAGAGAAGAGAAGAGAAGAGAAGAGAAGAGAAGAGAAGAGAAGAGAAGAGAAGAGAAGAGAAGAGAAGAGAAGAGAAGAGAAGAGAAGAGAAGAGAAGAGAAGAGAAGAGAAGAGAAGAGAAGAGAAGAGAAGAGAAGAGAAGAGAAGAGAAGAGAAGAGAAGAGAAAAGAAAAGAAAAGAAAAGAGGAAGAGAGGTGTGGAAGGGGAAAGGCAAACAGTTGGGGCTCTTATGTTAAGGAAAAGCTAGTCAAACAAGCCTGGATTATTTTTACCTACCTTCAGGAAAAGACATACTGGAGAAGCATTATATATAATTACACTGAAAATATGCTTTTGCAAGTCAATTTTATTCCTTATGTTAAAAAAAAAAGGAGACAAACCAAGAAGTAAATGTATTACAGGAACACTTTTGTACTTGTTCATCTTGAAATGTCACAGAACAACATTTTACATTATGATGTATCTTTTGCAAGATGTCTTAAGCAAATGTTTCTTACTCAGACTAGTCGTTAACTAGATTAAAACAGTAGAAAAATATATGAAACCATTGTAAAAAATGTTTCCAGTTCTATGCTTTCATTATTTTAAACACTTTACCTGGAGGTTTTCTTTAATTCATCTCATGCACACAAGAAATTGGCCCAAGAAAAGAAACATTCCTGGATAATGGGAAGCAACATGTGTGTGTTTCTAAAAACAGAGAAACTCTTTGAACATCTTCCAAAAACTCCGAGTATATGCACATATTCTTCCAGCTAAAATGAGAGCTAATGCTTATTGTCTTCTTACACATTGCTTTATTTTGTCTTATGTATTTTTACCTCTACTGCTTATATCCTGCAGTTGATCCATTAAGAATAGTTTTGGCTGAATGCTCTTTGTCCCTGCCCCCATCCTTGGTGGATCTTAAGGAGAAATTGTGTTTAAAAGGAGAGGGAAGAAATCCTGTCAGATGGGAAAAGAGAACCACTCATTATAACACATCTTAATCCTAACATCTTCTACCCTGCCTTCTGGTTCAGCCCATGAAGGTGAAAAAGAACAAGAATGAGAGCGGTACTTTCCACCCTGCTCTCCACTCTTTGGTATTGGTCACATTTGAAGAAGCTTGGAGGAATAGCTTAAAGAACAAGAAGACAAAAATTACAAAAAAACTCCAGATCAAACCAAACCAAACCAACCGACTAACCAACCAACCAAAAAAAAAACCAAAACAAAGCAAAGTGAAGCAAAACAAAACAAAACAAAACTAGAAAGCAACTACTCTGTGTTTTCTCCTTTGGTTCTGCAGTCTTTTCACACACAAAGTCTCACAGTCAGTGAATATGAATGACTCTTGGAAACAGAATTAATGCCAGGTGTTACCTTCTGACAATAAGTTGTACATCCTTTCTCGTATCAAATTATTTAATTTATCCCCCTATTAAGTGGTCAAATGTAACACAGTTACAAATTGGGGCACAGTTTAAAGAAAGAAATTTTGTGACATCTGAAGTAACTACTTCTCAGAACCAAGCTCAGAAATATCCAAATAAAGGGGAGTTCCTTCTTCCTAAATAAGGCATGAAATGGAACAAGAACTAAATTTAGCAGTTCTAAGAAAGGACAGTAAGGGGTCAGATAATGGCACCTATGCTCACATGGCTTCAAAAAATCTTGTGGTCAAAATCAGTGTCTCACCACAGGACATTTAGGATGTAAATATCCCTTATAAACACTTTAAAGAATCAAGAAGGTAGTGAAACATTATTAGGAAGCTAAATAAGTCATTCATGAGACAGAGAGCTTTAGAAACAGTACAGAGTCTGCTTTTCTCTTCATGCCAGTTATTATTTTATCCAGAGATGTCTTACAAATGAGAAAGACAGCCAAAGACAAAGGCCAGAAATGGCTCAGTTTTACTTCCTCATTTTTACCTAGTCATTTTAGCCACATTTTTATAGCTTCAAGAACTGGCAATGCATAAAAAGTGATGCTAATGGAAAGAAACATGGTACATGTCATGCACATTGACAATCTTGGATGAAAATTAGGAAGGTACTGAGGAAAGATGAGAGGGAATTTGGAGGGTCAATGACCAGCATTTCACAAACAAATTAAGTCAGTGATGTCAAAAAGGTCAACCATATGTGTCTTTGTTTATTGTAGGGCAAGGATCTGAATTTTTTATTTAAAAGGCAAATTTTATTTATAAAGTAATTTATAGAAAATGCCGGAATAAGAATTAAAGATCACTTGTACCATGTGTGAAACCAGTCTCTCCTTGAAAGCTGCAGTAGATCTGCAAGACATATAGAATATGCCTTTTTGTGTCTTCAATGGCAGGCTCAACTTGAACCTAATCTGGTATAGAGAAATAGACCTAAGCCTACAAAGTCATCCATCTTATTAGCTGAGTTCTGTATGATGAGTTGCTTTGCGTTTTGACTTGCAAAAACACCCACATATCCATTTCTCCTCTAAGCAGAAGATGAGAGAATAAATGGGCTATGTGTCATTGGAGGGGTCAACCTAGTTGTGTTCTAATGTTCTCAGATAAATCACCTTATAAAGCAGATGCTCCTCACAGAGAACTTTCTGTCAGCTTTCCTAGTTAGAAGAGGTGCTAACAGATACTGCAGGCTTTCAGATGGTCTCATAAGGGAAATAACAGCCTCTGATGATATTCAGTCACAATTTAATTTACTATTTTGTTTGTTTATTACAAATAATTTATTTTTTTAATTTACTTGGATGAACTCAGAAATGTAATTTAAGGCAATATGAGTTTATATGTTTACTCCAAGTGCGAGTGAATCCTCATGTACTCATTCCGGAAAAAAAAGATATAAGATGCTGTATGAGCACATACATAATTTAGGTACAATTTCTGTTTGGGAGAGGAATCCTTTAGAAAATCTACTGTCCTTCTAACATTGGTAGACAGCTGTCACACTTTCCAGTGTTTTGGAAATAGCCTAGAACAGAAATATCTATCACTGCTGTTAACATGGGAATTGACTGACCGGGGCATTGCTAAGACCAAAAAAAAAAAAAAAAAGAAGAAAGAAGCAGGCAGGTGTGCTAGAAAGAATGAAACACCAGGAACACTTCTGTATATGGTCTTTGGCTCTGGTGCATAGCTAAAGTAGTTACTTAAAAATGCCTTCAGAGGTAAATTGTAAATAGTAAAAAGCAGCTGTTAAGCCTAGTATTGCCTACATTGAAAGAGAGTTTGTTTATATTAGATATTAGGAAGAAATTCTTCAGTGGGAGGGTGGTTAGGCACTGGAATAGGTTGCCCAGAGAACCTATGGATGTCCCATCCCTGGAAGTGTTCAAGGACAGGGTGGGTGGGGCTTTGAGCAACTTGACCTAGCAGAAGGTGTCCCTGCCCTTGACAGAGAGCTTGGAACTAGATGATCTTTAAGATCCCTTCCAACCTAAAGCATTCTATGATTAGCAATAAGAACTGAAATGTAGGACAGTTCACTGTTACTACAGTTTTTGGAAGACCTGATCTCATGATAATTTAGTGAAATTGAGTTTCATTGGTGAACATGTTACTGAGATATATTGTGACTTAAGATTCAATCCTATGTTTTCGCTGATTTGAGACTTTGACTTACTGTTCCTTTATGGTTCTGCCAGAACAGTTGGATAAAATATGTAAGCTCATAGTATGCCCTTGTTGAAGCAAAGAATTGGCAACCAGAATATTTTACCTTCACAGCAAATCATACTGTCTGTTTCTTCATCTTGTCTTATCAAATGTTTGGGAAGCTAAACATCTCTCAGTGTAATTATAGATACTGATATCCATGTTTTGGTCCCAAAGTGAAGTACTGCAGCACTTGCTCATTAATTTGAAGTTTCCATGTCAGTCTTATATTTTTTAATATATTTTTCCTGTTGGTAAGTAGTTTCAGAAGCACTTAATCTCTAGGTCAGGTCCTGACGTTGTTATTTGAAACTTTTTCTAGTTTCATTATTGTTTGTTTGGGGTGGTTTTTTTCAATACAAGTGCTAAATAATAACATCTGAGGACTCCACCTCCTTATCCTTGTTTCTGTTACTTTTCCTATTTTGCAAGGCTCTTTAATAGATTCCAGTCATGCAGTAATGTGGGGGTATGAGCTAGTCATTTCTGCACATTAAATCTCTGATCCACCCATTTTCACTTTCTGGTCAAATACACAATTTGCCCCCAGCAATAAAATTTGTTCAAGGCCTGACCATAATATCAGTTATTCCCTTCAGGTGGAAAAGGTTTAATGAAAGAGAAGAGCACGAGTGCCAGCTTTCCTTCATTCCCAGTCTCACCTGCCCACTGGTGTGGAGAGCTGGCAGCAGCTCTTTCACTGATTTTCCTCTGTGCCATAAACCTTCTATCAGTACACCCAACTTGAAATTAAAAAGATAGCAGACAGCCCTTTCTAGAAACAATCTAATATACCAAACAGGCACTGACAAGCTGGATTCCAGTTTTGACAACTTTTCGAGTTGCTGATACTGACAATTTACTTAAACTTTTTACCAAACCTGAACATGTTTTGCAGCAAACGAATAAACGTTGAAGCCCTTGTTTCCTCGAGAATAAAATAAGTTTTATACCAAGGTTACCAGAATCATTTAGATTAAACAGACACATCAGATCAGACCAATGTTCAGTTTAATCTTGTAGATGCTGACAAAAGCCAATGGTGTATTGCTAGCCAAGAATGCAAGTACAGGACAAGTAAAGTGGAATTTAACAGCTTCTTCCATAAAACTGTCCAAACACCATTCAAACCATGTGAACTTTTAGCACCCACAATGTTCTGTATCAGAGAATTCCACACTTTAATTTTGTGTTACAAAAACAAGAATCTCTTGTCATCTGCTTTGCACTTACCAGTTGGTAGTTTTCACTCTTAGGTCTTATAGAGAAGAAAAACGGAGGACAAGCGGTTCCCCTTCTATCCTCTTAATGGCACTCATGACTTAGATGTCTGTTGTGTACACCCTCAGCCATCTCTCAAGTCCGCTCTGTGGTTCCTGTGTAGCTCAGAAACCATCCCACAGTTTCAATTGTCCTTGTTGCCCTTGTCTGAACCTCTTTCAGTTCTATCATTTTATTTTTGAGATGGAGCAACTAGGAGTGCACAGCATGTTCAAGCTCTACATGCCTCAGGGATTCATCACCATCAGGTGGTGGCAAAGTAATCTTAGTCTTCTGTTTTATATTGGTTTTCACAAAATCCCTAACATTCAATTTCTTCTTTTTTTTCTTTTTTTTTTGCCTCCTACTGAATGACTGTGCTACCTCCATGTTTTTACAGAGCTGTTCATCAGATCCCCGAGATCTGTTTCTGGGTAGTAATAGTCAGCTCATGGCACATGGAAAGTGCTTGTACATTATTTCGCATACATCTATGGTAATTAGCACCTCCAATTGTCTAGTAATCCAGTACTGTGAGATATTTCTGCACCTCTTTTACAGCTAACTTTCCATTTCACTGCCATAAATTATCAGCAGATTATTTATAAGTAAGTTGAACAGCATAAACCACACCTCAGTTGCAACTGAGTTCATCCTGAAGTCATCAAGTATTTCACAGAAAGCATGAAATTATATAGAGTCTGTCTTTGTTTATCCTTATTCTTACTATGCATGTATTAGTTCTAACTTTAGAAGGCAGGTTGTCAAGTGGTGTGTAAACTGACCTTGGAAAGCCCAATCTTCATTCTTTTGTGACTCCTACAGGCATCATACTTCAGCCTGGGAGGGAAAAAGACAAGACACCTACAGTGAAGCAAGAAACAAAACTTAGAAACCAGCATGGGAATTATGGAGCAAGAGGTAATGACTTAGAGGGCTGGCAGACTGAAACAGAGGAAAACCTGAACATAGCTTGGAATGGCATGGATCATCAAAGAGAGCTTCAGTACCAGAAAATGGGAAAGGGAAAGTCAGGAATCAAAAACAAGATGAAAGCAAATAAAGCGGTAGAAAGATTCTTCAGAAAGATACTTGGTACCATGTGACAGAAGGCAAAATCACCCTCCAGAAGCAGAAGAAGATACAGGTAAGGAAAGGAGTGATTCCTTGGAAAGACAACCACCCCAGGTCTTTGCAGTCAAAACCGGAAAGAATGTAATTTTTTTTTCCAAATAATACAACATGAGTGAGAAGTAGCATCATGCAGGATATATAATCACCAGTTCTTCTACTTGCCATTGTAGGCTAAGACAGAAATCTCACGTCTGCTAACAGTGACTTTGATAGAAACTACAGAACAAATGCATGTGTAGCTTAGCAGTGCTGTAAGGGTTGAGAAAATAATCTGCACGTAAACAGCCTGTAAAAGGAAATGGTTACAATCTTTCCTAAATGGCTTCCAAAGGGAATTGTCCATGCTGCATGCTGTATAGACAGAACTTGTTAGGTGACAACTTTCTCAGAAGATCCAATGGATAGAAGATCTAATTGACACTGTCAAAAAAACCTGTTGCCACAGTTCTAAAAACAGCAGTTGTTGACAAAGCACTGAAATCTGTGCATCTGGCAAAACTTCCCTCTGACCTGTAAAATTGCTCATTCAAACATCGTGCTTGTGAGAAACAGTCAAGGACTGATTTTAAAAGTCTTGTTCAGATAACAGGGGTGTCTCCAAACTGAAATTGAGAAAGTCATTTCAAGAGAGAATAAAATCCAAGTCAGACTATGTTTCACATTCTGTTTTTGTTTCTCATTAGCCGAATTGATATTTCTTGGCTATTATTTTTATCTAATGAATTACCAATGAGCACTAGAGTGATGACTCTGAAACCTTTGCATCGTTCAGTGTACAGAAAGAGTAGTGCCAGAAAAAAAAAAAAAGAAAAGAAAAAACCCAAGGTTTCCAATTATGAGCTGCCAAATTCCTTTAGCCTTGTTACAGAAGATCCACTCAGAATGACAAATTAATTCATTTTCCTTGCCAATCTAGTCATTGTCATCTCCACTGAGACTGTCAATAAATGCCAATTGTGATGCTGAAAATTCTGATGTTTTATGAGACATTTGGCTTGCTTGCTGGTGACAAGGGATAGGAAGTAGGTTTGACAAATTCACCTGGAATTTGTGCCCTACAGAACTGGTAAAATCTTACAGCCAAGAAAGATTTTCAAGCCTGACTGGTGAACAATTATCCTCAAAAATATATCTTTAAAAAAGAAAATAACTCTCCAAGAAACAAAAAGATGTCTTTTAGACATTAGAACTATCAGGATAAAATGATAAAACCACTGACAAAAAATATGCTGTACTAAATTTTGCAAAGAAAGTTAGAAAACAAAATTCTTTACTGCATGAATTTAAAAAAAAAATAATCAACAGAAAAACAGACAATAAGAAGAAGGAGAATAAGAATGGAGTGACAATGAGATGGAGATTAAAGATAGCTAAGATATGGTCCCCAAACTGAATCAATAGTCTAGATTAGTTTCTCAAAAATTATGAAGATGAACGATACAGGGGGATGGTGAATGAGAATGGGGCCTGTGAAAATAGAAATTAATTCATCTTAAGTGGAAGAAAAACTGTAAAATTTAAATGAGAGCAAGAGTGGCGAATTAAAAAAAAACATTACTCGATAATCTCCATCCTAATATTCCAACAAAATTAATACTCACAATGGTATTTGCAGTGTCACAGTGAGTTTAGCATAATGCCATCTGATTGAATTGCAATGTATACATGGTATGCAATGCTCATGTTTAAGGATGAAGGGAAAAATAGTGCTCAGACAAGTCTGTGTCTTGTCATACATTATATCATTATATAGTAGACATTAGAACAGAGTTTGAAGTAATAAGAAATTAATAAAATGGAAATAAATAGGAAAGGAGATAGAGTATAATATGGATTTAGCACATGTAGACTGTATCACACAAACACATAGTCTTTATTAAGAGACATAATTATTAAAAAAAAAAGAGAATGGGAATGAAATATACCAAGGTTACTCAAATTGCTATAAAGTGATTGCTACAGCTCAAGATGGGAAATTATTACTTAACAGAAAAAAGAGAATCATGACCAGAAAAACTATAAATGGAGAAAAATAGTAGGTAAAAGGAAGACATCAATGAATAGTACTGAAAGAGGATGTATATAGCTAAAGTGAGGATTGATGTAAGACTTTCTTATGGATTGGTTCTAGGATACTTTTCTATATATTCAGAATTTTTGTTAATTGTCTTGTCACAGGAAGCAGAAGTGAGCTAATTAGATGTACTGATGATAAAATGTGGGGAAGAACTGTCAATAAAGAGAAGAATAGGGCCTTTCTGTAGGAAGTATTTTAATGTAATCAGATGAAACTCAATAGTGGAGAGTCACACTGAGTCAGTTAATCACTAAGGCAAAGCATTTCTACTAGGACCTGATTGTTCAGAGAGAAGTGAGGAGAAATGTCTGGGTCTATGAGGCAATCACAGTGATCTCCTTGGGAACATGAGGCAGCTGTATAAAAGTGAAATGCAACCATTGGATGTTTTGATACTAATGCTATTGATAAAGCCAATGGGAAGCAAATATTTGTCAAAGCAGAGATGTTTCAGGCAAAAATGACTAGAATTTTTCAGTAAAATTAGTTATGCCAGGGAATTTCCACCCATCTTCAGCAGTGACGCAGACCTGCATTGTCAGCAGCATTTTCTTTTGGCCTCTCCATGATACTTTTAAATGATTTCAGATACATGGCACATCCAAGCTGTACCCAGTGACAATCTGATGGCATCATTTCACCTCCCAGAACACTCTTAGTAGCTCCTTTTTTGATTGTGTTTGCTGCCATAGTTGTTAAGAGTTTTGTTTGCAAGGACAGACTGCCAGCTTTTCATCAGGGCAATTCTTATAGTTCTTTCTTACACCCTTTTTGAGGCTTTGTACTATGAGCTGCTTTGAACAGCCATGCCTGTTTGAAAAGATCACAGTATCTAAGCATTCCCTTGTCTTTCCAAATGTTTGTAATCAAGTATTAGTGTGGAGGTAACTCAAACATGGGCAGGACTTCCAACATAAAAATTTTCAAAATTGTGTCTCAACTTACTAAGTTCATGGGCTTGCTTCACACCTTTTTACATGGGCATTTCCAAAATTGCTCTTAGACTGTCTGAATTAGTCTCTCAGAAGACAACAGGTGCTTAATAGAGGCAGTTGCAGTCCCTACTGGCTTAATTTTTCTTGCATTTGACACTCTTGTTGCGTGCTTAAAGATAAGCAGAGCATTGCCTCTAAATATTGTCTTATAGTAAAAGCCATCAAAACTCAGGATTGCACTTCAATGAGAAAGGTTCCCCCCCTCCCCCCTCAGGTAGTTTATACAAGACTGGCAACATTACAGTTTAGGGCTCAAATGAAAAATAGATGGTGTTAGGGGACAGTCTGTTCCTTAAGGAAAAATTAAAACATTTCTCTTTCTTATTTCTTGAACAATTGGGAATGCAGAGCCATCCTAATTCCTGAGAGCTAATTATGCTTGCCTAGAACCTGAGGGCAGCTTCTCAGGCAATCCCCAAGGCTGCGTGACCCTTGGAAGATCCCTGGAAACACAAGGTTCACCCTCCCACCTCAAAGGCCTTGCCTAAGTTCATGTGAGCTGTGGCAGCATCTTTACTGCCAGGGCAGACACTCTAATTCACAGCAGACTCTAAAATTCTCTGCTTTCCTTCTGAGTACGGTCTGCAAGTGGTGGGTTATCCAGTCTCAAGGTGGTCATCACCTTGGACCCACAAGGTCTTTGTTAGATCAGTGGCTTAGAAATCAGGCATCAGTTTAATGAGACTTTGCCTTCATCCTCACAAAAGAATTTCAACAAGATGTTTTGCCAAAGCTTTGTTCAGTTATGTTGAATTGGTTTTAAAATACTTTATCAAGAAATTCCTAGGATTTTCTCTTCACAAAAGCATGGATAACACTGGCGATATAGAAAACTCTTGCAATTAATGGCTACTCATACAAATGACTGTGTAACATTACCTGTTAAGTGATGTGGCACAAGTTGTCAGAGTTGATCTGTACAGTTCACAGGGAAAACCTCATTCTTAACATAAACAGTAATATTTTTTTTCTTTTTTTGCACTGAATAAATCAGGCAGCCCACCTGCACTTATTTGCAATGTTTTCTGAATTATCACCATTACAATGCTTAGCACTTTGGCTTCAGTGCAGATCCCTGTGCTTATCTCTAAGCTCTTTTTATCTCTCGTCTCTACTAATGGGAAGATTAGTTCCTGTGAATATTGAGATGAATCATGTCTGCAGACTGTGGGCTTCTTGTCGCCTATTCCTTGCTCCACAAAGGGTGAATTTTGGAAATTTCATTGGCCTTTTTCCACTTTAAGTTCCCTCACTCACAGTTTGTCTTCCTAAAAGATATTTCATGCCCTGTCAGGATCCTGGACAGCAGAGCTGGTTTTCTCTCACACTGAAGAGGATCTGTTTGGCTGGCACTACTCACTGCCTAACAGTGGGAGACAATATTGTGTGTCTCACGTATAGTGCTGTCTCTAATTAGCCAAATGCCTGTGATTCCAAAGATAAATGTGGGTGTTGGGAGCCTCAGATCTGCAATATAAGTTTCTGTGCCATCTTCAACATCTTGGTTCTGGACTTAAGGGAAATGTTTTTCCAATATCTCACTCTCAGTGGAGTTTCTTCTTGTCAAGCAAGAAGAATGTTTTATCAGCTGTCATAGTATTTCAGGCACTATTTCTGGCAAAAGTCAATAAGACAGTGAAAATCTTTACCTTTATAATCACACCTGTAATTCCCAATATCAAGATAATTATATATGCAAAATATCTTTGCCTGGGAGACAAGTATACTTTGTTGTTGAACTCCTCCATGCTAATACTGCAACCTTGTTCAAGTTTGAAGGGATATTTGCCTTTTTTTCTGTCCCAAATCCTCATTAACCAATCATTGTTACCTTGTTTCATATGACAGAGAGAACTTCATGTTCCGGCAAACTGAGCCAATCTACAGGCCTATTCAGGCAAGAACACACAGCCTTACAGACTTCTATGTGGATCAACATACACCTCTCTATGTAACAAAAGTTCATATCTAAGTACACACGTGTATTACCACGTTCTGGAAAAGTAAGTCAAGACAATCATGCAGGACAAACTCAAGTATGAGTCAAATAATTAACATTCTCAGAGGACTTTTTCCAACCTAATTGACTCTGTGATTCTGTGATTCAGCAATGAGGTGTATTTTCCCATCCCTTTTTTACAGAAAGATTGGCATCCCTCGGCACAAATGCATTTATCCTGCAGGACAACTTTTCCTTCATTTGGAAATCTGTAGACATTTCTTCAGCTACTGATCTACTCAATGCACTTCTTGTGTAATACACCTTTGCCTGCACCTTCAGGTAGCCTCCTCTTTTTTTCCGTCCATCCTGCTGCTGTGGGTGCCACCAAGGCAGTGGAGTCAGAGAACAGTCAAAGGCTTACACCACTGCCGAAGGCAGGATCAAGACTCGTTGTAAATGGGATCAGCTGTGCTGTGACCATACTTCCCCCCTTTGTACATGATATAGGACAAAGAATGTGGCTGTGATGGACAGCTGAGTATTAGAGCATCTTTGATGTCATGCATTAAATATTTCCTAGTATACACCTTCAGTGTTCAGCACCCTTGCTGAGGTGTTCCTGAAAGGCTTTTTGTGGACTGGAAAATTAAAACTGAACCACACCATCATATAGTGGGCAATGCCAAAAAACTTCATTAGAAGAGCTATACAGGTAGAGTAAGGAATTCATAATACTCCATTAAAGAGACCATATGTACTTCCAACATTTAGTCCTCTTTAATAAAACAATTTAAAGTAAGACTTATTCTCAGTCTGTAGTCCAGATTTAGTAGGAACCTTCATTCTGAGAATCAGTATTTTTTTAAAACAGCCAGAAGAGGAAGGAAAATAACACTGCTATTATAAAAACTAACAATGACAGGAGCTAACAAAAAATCCTTAATTATTAATTTTATCCTAGGAACAGTTCTTATGAAGTGTTAATAATTTCTTTGAGCTAAACAGAGGACTGAACAAAGATTTTGCATGTGTAGCTACACGTGCAATATCAACAAATTATTCTACCTTTTTCATTCAAAAATACAAAATTCTTCAACCCAATTTTTTTTCTACAGAAGTGTTTTAATTCCAACATTTTTCCCTTGAACTTGGAATTAAATTTTTGACCCAAATGAGGGAGAGACAAGCAGAAGCTATTCCCCAAGTGGCTGTTGAACTGGGACATGGAAGCCACAGGTGCAAGGTGCACAGAAGGAATTTCACTGCGGAGCAAGTATTTCATTTCACATGAGTGCCTTCTGAGAATAGCTCTTTTTTATGTTTTACAACAATGAAAAAAATGTTTCAAAGTCTCTTTTTCTTTTCCAATATGGAATGAAAACAAATTTCAAAATCTCCCACTTTCTTTTTTCACTCAAAGTGAATTCTCATTTTTCAACTAGATCTACAATCACGTGGTCCACGTTATATTTTACTGCCAATCTTACACATGTCATAAACAGTCTCCAGCTACAGAATGAATTATTTATATGAAGGGAGTGAATCCCAGAACGTTGCAAGTTTCCTGCATGAATACTTATGTGCCTCTTCTTTGTCACACGCTTCATCCCATATATGGCTCTTGTCAGATTGAGAGCAAAGGCCCCAAGTAGCTGCCCCAATAGGAGCATCTGCTCTTCTCCCTTTTTTCCAGAGCCCAGTGGAGGTAAAAATATGACACTGCTATACTAGGAGTAGTTTAATACCCTCTTTGTGTCTGCCCTATTCCTGTGCTTGAAAGGAAGTAGGAAAGATGTAAAAATTTGTTCTTTCTTAATATCTTTTCTCATAGATAAGGTAAGTTCTGGCACATTGTCCACATTTGACTGAATATCATACCATGATTTTTACAGGTGCTATGTGGACACAGAGACAAGTGGAAGAGATTTTATATTTTCCACAATTTCCACAAATTATTAAAAGGGGAAAAGGGTTTTTAACAATTTAATAACATTTTACTATTTGTTATTTAAAGTCTGTTTTTTTCCCTAGTCCTGATTTAGTGCTCAGAGTGCTCGTGAGAGGGGTGGCTGCAAGCAGACCTCAAGGTGTTGGTTGTTCATAACATATATATCTGAATTATCTCTTTTGAATGGTAGGATTCTCCTCCAAAACTGCAAATCCAAGAGTCTGTAGAGAACAGGAAAATGTACGAGCTATGAAAAAAGTCCCTAATGAAAATCAGTGGACCTGCAGAAAACAATCTTGGGAGATAAATACCAATTATGGAGGATACCTCCTTTCAGTAACACCAGGAACAAAGCAATATAAATTACACACAGAAAAGAAATAAATCTGACCTTAATTAGGTTAGAAGTACATGTGTCTGTAATAATGAGCTTCTCAGATGCTGCTGCCTCTTAAGTACTATCCCTGCTCCTCCCCAGCTCCAGGATGTGGCTCCAGGTTTTAGATGTGTTTCACCAGGAGCTCCGCAACCTGTTGCCTGCAATGGCCCTGGTGCATCTCCAGAAGGCTTTGAGAGCTTTTTCTGCCTTAACTGACAGAAGCAAAGCCTTCTGGGATAATTAGTGCTGCTTCAATTGGACAGGTAGCGGATGGGAAATAAACAGGTTCAAGAGCTCAGGGGACATCCGTGTTGCTGTAGGCAGGGAGGCAGTGAAAAATAAATATAGCTAAGCAGTTGGAAAAATATTTATTTATTTATGCTCCTTTTCTTTTGAGATGTGAGATGAGGACCAGCCCCAATATGAACTCATTTTTTTTCTAAGCAGTTGCCAACTCTCTCCAGCCCTCGAAAATCACATCCCACGTTAAGTCCACAGCCGGCAACAGTGATGACCCACTTGGAAATTCTTTTCCTTATTGTTAACTGTGAAAGGAGATAATTTGTTACATAAATAATGAATTAGATGTGTATTAATTTAGAACTGCTTGTCTGAATGGTTTGCAAAGCAGCTGTGTGATTTTAGGCAGTCATATGCTGTCAATTAACAACTTATTCTAAGCCAAATCTGTGTAAGCTTATTATGTGTATCACACAGTGTGGAATTTCTTCATAGGTTTTACTAATTCTAACTGTATACTATTGGCTCCATAGTAGTTTAAAATTGCTAAAGATTAGTAAAAATCTCAGTTAAATTACTGATGAGCAGAGGGAACTTCCATCTGCATTCCAGCTATTAATCTGCTAGTGTTGCTTTTCATGTTGTTGAAAAGTTGGGAGATTTCATTAAAATTCCCAGTTTTAGTATATGGAAAACTTAATACAAGTCCAGAAAGGCAACATTAAAGCTGAATATTAAGAATATATTCCCAATATTTTATTGAATTAAGGGAGAGACCTTTTCAGTTCATAGTTAGCCAAGCAGCATGGCTTATACTTACAAGTCTGATTGTTTTCTGACTTTCCAAAAGCAATATGCCTCAAAATTTCAAAGGGTTGATTTTGTGTCCATACAGAATTCAGGAATATCTGAGACAATTAATTACTAAAAAATATTTTTAGAAGAGATTGATTAAAACCTTTGACAACTTTCTTTTTTATTTCTAAGAGTACTGTATTCCAAAACAGGTATCCCACATTTTGACTATTGTGATCTCATTGGAAGATGACAAGACCTTTAATAAATCTTGAGGGACTACCTCTCAATAGTACAATTCTTAAAAGCCTTTCTTAACAATGCAAATTTTCTCCACTCAATATTTCTAAAAGGACAATCCTAAAGAGATAGCAGGACTGAATACACCCTTTTATAATAGCCATTAGTATTTGCAATTTACACCACTTTATAGTTTGGACTGAAGTACACAAAGATACTGTGTCTGATTTTCGGCAAACATTTTCCTTCTCTAAGAACATAGTCATTGCTAAGAAAAGAAAAAAAAACTCTTATACAAAGTCCCAGGCATTTTTTGGCCACACAACTTTAGCCATAAAGTCCCAAGCATATGGAGCTTTAAGCATTTTCACAGAAAGAATGGCTCATGCTGTGTATCAAGTCCTTAATAAAATCAATTACTTTGAACCTTGTTCCACTAGAAAAATGGTGTAGAAGCTTGGATATGAGTCAGGTGAAGCTCAAGAGTATCAACACTAGGCATTTCTGTGTTTTCCCGTGTGATGGCTCCCCAGCTTCTCACTCACATTATCTGGGCACCTGACCCACAGCTAAGTAGGAGAGTAAAATACTCTGTCATTTCTAGGAAATGTGTCCTACTGTAAAGCATTTTTAGAAGTTTCGCTATTAACAATGTCACCTACTAATACTCTGCTTCTCCCCAGTGTGGAAGGAGGCTCTGCCTTTCATTGAACGCAGTGTGAATATGCTCAGCCCTGACTCCTTTAATCTTCTTCATCTTGATGCTCCTTGCTGTCCCCATTTCCTGTCTTCTCCACCTGATGTTTTTATTCCATTACCTATCCAGCTCCATCTTTCTCTTCAATCTATCTGCTCCTTCAGAGACAAATCAATTTTTTTGAGATCTGGAATTCAGTATTTCTCCTGTCCAGAGAGAAATGGAAAAAAAATCCTCTTAAACTAACATTTTTTTAAAAAATACAGTAGGAAAGCCTGCCAAAAAGTTTAATCAAAATGCCTTTGGGGTACAGCTGCCTGCAGACAAATTTAGTCAACAAATGATGAGTTTCAATGTCACCACTCTCTGATCCTTCCCTGAGTAGAGTAAGCCAGCTGTAAAGTGGGAAAATTTGGTGTTAACATGATATGAGTAAGCAGAACTGCCATAAAACTGAGAGACAGGAATTTTTAAAACTAATAAAAATATTTTCTTGTGCAGAAAATATTTCACACAGAGTTTTCCTTAGAATGAGACAACATTGGCACCAAGAGCTTAGTCCAATACAGAGAAATACAGCGATTTCCACATAGAGTATGAACATCTGATTACATTAGACAGATTTCAGGTTATTGTCTAATCTACCAGAGTCAGACCAAGATGAAACATTCCTAAGAGCAGATTATTTCATAATCTTCCATGACAAAACTTTCTGAACCTTCTGCTGAATTACTTGGCCATTCAGAGAGGTACAAAGAAAAGGTAGTACACCAAATGAATAGCTTCAACCTGCTTTGTTTAATTGTAAGCAAAAGAAGTATCATAATTTTAGATTATTTGTGGGTATTTTGTTTATGTTAGGAAAAATCACAAAGATCACATCCTCACTTTTTTGGGTCAATGTTCTTCATCTTAAGCAAAATGAGCTGTTCTTACATTGCATTTCTTCCTTCCTGCTTCCTTTTTTGCCTTTTCTGTCTCTCCATTCCTCTACCTGCATCGTATAACCACTTCCTCTACTTCTTCATTCAAACTGGCAAATTCTGATTCCTCAGCTAAGTTTCTCTAGTAAGCCAAGCAGCCAGTAAAATTAATAACATTTTCATAGCATTCCTTTTTAATTCATTCTATTGCCTAATTTGCTTATAAGATTGTGTAGCTGAAGAAAAGGGGTAGGATGTCAGACTATTGTACAAATCCAAACCGGCCCCTTTGAACTCTGATTTTACAGCAGAAGCATCAAAGAAGAATTGCTACTCCAAGGCTTTTTATCAATAGAAACTAAGAAAGAAATGATAAAAGAACATATTCACATTCTTACCTCAATTTCCCATTCTAACTTCAGGAAGCTCCTACTGACTTTGATGCTATGGGATTAAGCCTTTGGGCCCAGATCCTCAAAGGTACTTAAATGTTACGAAGCTAACTTTTTTTTACCTCTGTGACCTCATGGATTTCTCAACCCAAATACAACTTCTCAGGCAAAGAATGGTGAGAGTGATTTTATTTTTTTACTAAAAACATTAAAATCAGAAATCATTAGAGCAAGGATCTGCCTAAATCAGCCATGTCTGAAGAGCAGAGAAGTGGGACTAGACATTGTCAATTGCCTCTGCATAGACTCAAAGTGACCTAAATGCCATTCATCTCCACCTACATTCTGGTTATTTTGGTGTGTAAGGGTTCATTGATGGCTATAACTATGTGACAATGGCTGATATGTGCCCCGTCTGACTCCTAAGCAAATGGTAAGAAAAGAAATAGCATGGAAAGGAAAGGGAAAGGAAAAAGGGAAAGGAAAAAGAAAATGAGTAGTTTCAGTTGGAAGGTACCTACAATGATCATGGACTTAGACTGCCTTACCAGAGCTAGTTCACCTGGGTGATCTCATGCAGGTATGTTGCTTTTAGGGCCAGCTTGCCCAGAGTCATTGCATATCTCTCCACAGCTGCACTATTTATTGTGGGCTAACCAGGTCTCCTGTTGGGGCCCTTTCACTGTCTACAAATTATTACATGTAGATTGCAAGAGAGGAGGCAGCCCATGATTAGAGACATCATTTGACATGTAGGAAGGTGACACTAAAGCCCTTGACTTAGACCTGATCTAAAACCCTGTTGCAGGCTGAGGCAGGGATCTCAGCCATGGTAACTCTCAGACTGACATCAGCATTTAGGCTGTATAGTGTGTGGTCAACCAACTACAGGATTTAAACACTCATCCTGTCCAGTGGTAGCTTGGCAGAGATTTTGAGCATGTCAGTGGTGGGTATGTGTGTGGTTGTGGGTCTGTGTATAGGGATGCTGAAGAAATACCTTTGGGGACCTGGCCCTCAGTTTCACTAACCTGGAGAACCTGTTTTCTGTTTCCAGCCTACTATGATACTTCAAGGACAGGACACTCTTGCTTTGAGTGTGCACATGCCTCCCCATGATGGGCCTGTTGGAGGATGGGGACTGTGGGTTGCCATCATTGGGTGGGTCTAACCCCCTGGCTGGGATAGGGCAGGGCATCAGCCCTCAGCTTCCACTACCCCCTGCCCTTGCAGAGCACTTGCTTCTCCTTTCCCCTGATGTGTGAGACATAAAATACTGGAGCCAAGTAGTATTGCAGCTGCAGGGGGATAAAAGATTTCGAGCTGTATCTAACCTGCTGCTGCCTCTGAATCCCTCCCCAGCTTCATTTGTCAGGCCCACAATCTTTCACTGTGCTCCATCACCTCTCACCCATCTCTGTTGCTCCATTTTCGTGGAAATTCATTTATAAAAGAAAGACAGTTATATTCATAGTGTAGAGCATGCTGGAATACTTAATCTTTCACTTCATTTTTTTCAAGTGTGCCTTACTCACACGTGGACTGATAAGCTGACAAGTGCTAAAACAATCTGTGAAATGATGCATGGACTTTTAAGAAAATTAATAAGTGCCTTGGAGCAAAGATATATATAATCACAGAAAAACCTGACTCTTTTCATAGGAGATATATCCTTGAAATACTGTTTTATCTGGTTAATTAGAGTTAAAGGGTGGACACATTGGCTTCCCTGAGATTAAAGAAAAAACTTAAAATATTCAGATGGGAATTTGTTTTATATAATATACTATATGCACACTTAAATATGAAAGTTTGATCCTTTAATATTTAACCAATGGACAGTCCACTGAGACATCTCTTTCATTTCCACTGGGGTCCTGGTACAAGCACCAGATAGTTTTAATAGACATCACACATTTTTTAAAAAATAGGCACAGTTAAGACACAGTTCAGCTAAGAGCCATGGGGCACAATATGTTGCATGGGTCAAAAGCGCACGTCCTAAAGGAACTAGTGAACTAGAACAGTGTCTTTGTTATTAATCCGGAAATTGCATTTTTAGAACATATATTGCTGACTATATAAGTCTCTTGTTTTTTTTTTTTCCAGTAATTTCTTTTTTCACATGAACAGAGCAAACATCTCTCTTTGTTCCTTATAAAGATCTTTTAACTTTCCTTTTCCAGCTAGACAGTAACAATCCCTTATGCATCTTAACATTTATGTTTATGCAGACTGGAAATGTTCATGCTTGTACTCATACTAGACATCTTTAATACACACTTCCATCCACCAGCGACCTGCTTGTGACCTTCTTCAGAAATGCAAGGTAACTTGGCTAGCTCTATTTCTGGTCCTTCTGAAAAAGGATTGTCAGGTCAAATTGTGACAGTTTAAGTGTGATGTCTGATATTGACTGCTGTCCAGCAGGGACTGTAAGCACTGCGTCTCCCACTTCATTCAGGACCTTACTATTGACTAGCACTATCATCTTAAGGTTAGTCTTTTATCTCCCGTGCTTACAGGCAAAGAAAATAAGTGGCACTGGAGCGAACTGCTGTACCGCAGCTCAGGGACACTGCTCTAGTGAAGCTAGTGGCTGTATGACTTCAGTGCCCAAAATAAGATGACCACTGTACAGTGTGTCAGAGACAGGTGTAATTACTATTACAGCACGTTTCTGTAGCTCAATTTTAAGCAAAATAACTTTTCTAATATATCTATTTCTCCATGCGTCTGTGTGTGCATGTGTATATTTTGGACAACATATGACAACTTTTTAAATGAAACCATTCTACAACGAGGCAAGAAAGTACAGGAGATGCCAAAAATCAAGCAAACAAAGAAACAAACAGAGAAATAAAAAACCTCATTGTTGTATGCCTTTTCTAACTGTATATTATTGCTACAATATTATTATTTCACCATTTTCTTCCCCTTTCCATTTTTCAAACCCCTTTCCTAACACACATATTTGTGCTTGCCTATCCCTTCCCACATCAGTGCATGTCCTCATGGTTATTTCACTTCCCACTCTAAGGTTTTTTTATGTAAAAATTAAATGTGGGACATTAAAAGCTTTGAAGAAGTCCTTTTAATAGAGTAGGAATCTGAAAGCACTTGCAGGTGCAGAGGATGCCTGCTGGTTACTGGCCAGGGTCACTGGCAAGGGAGCAGAGAACAGAAACATCTTTATATTCCCATCTTTCTCCTTTTCAGGTTAGTGGGGTTCTTTACATAAATAAATGGGTTGAAGTAAAAAACTGAGTGCTTCAAGATTTACAGAATGCATTGTGACCTGATTTTTCACCTAATTTTGTTTGACAGTGGAATATCAGGCTCTTAAAAGTACGCAGATTATTTATAATTTGTAAATATCTTATGAATTGACACTATTCAAAAAGTAGTTTGCAAATCAGCTGCACTACTATTTCTATTGCATTTAATTGGAATTATTTTTATTTTGACTGCAGATATAGCTTCAGTTTAAGTGGGTTGTATTGCACCATCTGCCATATTTCATCCCAGGATAAAACCATATCATTTTATTCTTCTTGCCCAGTTTCTAGGTACACTTTCTCACCCGGATTATTCCATAGCTTGAATCTTTTCTCCTCTCCTTCTTTTCACATGAAACTCTAGCCAAGCCTTGAAAAAACCTTTGCTGAAACAAATATAACAACCATAATGTCTTCTGGGTTTTTTTTAAATCTGGATTTTAGAAAAAGAATAGTTGAAAACTCCTACCTCATTCAACACAGGAAAACTTTGTTCAGTGTTTGCTTAGAATAGCTCAGTCTTGCTCAGTGAGATTAACAATGGGTTTTCAGTTTTTACAATGTAATCTAAACATACTTCAATACTTCTTGAACAACAGTATTATTTTCCTAACCTGGTTTGCCTCATTGATGCCGTCCTTGCTTATTTTTCCCACAACAATTCAAATTATACAAGACCGTAGCTAAAGTCTTTACATTTAAGTCTGAAATAAATTATTATTGCACTAATTGTAGCCATAAGGGTTCGTAAGATAGAATTATAGGCCTCTCTCCTGCCCTTCAAATGTGACCATGACCCAGAGAAAATACTGAAAGATTAAGTGTTGGTGTGATTATTTTCTACTTATTTGGGATTCATGAGTATTTGCAGATATTGTACATATGCCATTTGATATTAGTGAGAAAAAAAACAGTTTAAAAAATTTCATAAGATGCTAGTTAAAAATTTTGCTCACTAATATGCCGTGTATCTAAAAGGAGAACAAGATTTCAGAATGATAAGGAGATTTTCTCGGATTTTTTTTTTAATTGTACCAGGATAATTCCAAGAACAGTTTTTTTTTTATTTTTTCATTACTTTGGGGGAGATAATGAAACCCATTTGCTATTTCTAAGTAGACCTCACTATCTGAAACAGTAATTGACAGTCAAAAGAGAGTGATGGTCACAAAATATGCCTTCAGACTCACATAGTGTCTCTAGAAATAAAATGGTTTCCTATATTTTTTTAAACAACTAAGACCTATATTAAATAACAAAGGTAGGTTAATGCTAAGGGTTGATTCATGGCTCCCGTTATTTAAAATTAAAAACTTCAAATGGATTTTTTTAAGTTTCTCCTTTTGCTGCTGCCTTATAATATCTGCAACATTCAGCAAAAGCACTATGAAGGTCAGGACACAGGCATTATTTAGTGCCTGTTTTTAATGTGCAGGCTGTGAGCAAAGTCAACATCATGAAAAGAGCTGAAAGTTTCAGAGATTTTGCTTTGCATTAAATTTTCAGTGGCCCTCAGTAAAAACTAATCATATTCTTATCTGTTAATTTTCCTACTTCGAGACTGCACTCCTTTGCCATAAGTAATCTTTATTACTGCTAAAGGCTTTGTACTCCCCAACAGCATTTAGGGAACCCAAAACATATTTTTTAACCTTTCTATATAAATTTAATACCCAGTCCACTTCCCACTGCTCCTCCAGTGACAATGCAGGTTGTTTTAGCAAGCAGGATGTTTTGTCAAACCACTGTTCTCTTCAGAATGAGTACAGCCATGCTACGTGTAGCCCAAGGTGGCTTTCCAGCACCGTGGTCAGGTAGACAGGAAGGAGCTCCTGGCTTTGAGCTGACTGTGAGCTGGAGCTGCCCAGGCTGCCCTTCCAATTCCCTGTGGTGGGAAGTGGCAGCATCCACACACTTCATCCATTCTGTCACCAGCTTGCTTCCTGTCAGAGTCTGGCATTCATGTGGCTGAGATTCCCCTCCCTTGCCCATGGAGGGGGTAAATGTCAGAGCTGTCATACCACATCATCCAGCTACACAAGTCAGGCCATCTGATAGGTTAAAATAAACTGTCACCCACATGGAGGAATATCCCATCTCCCACAGGTGAGGACTACTAGGTTTTCCAGTGACTGTACACTGAGGTGAAGAAGGACACCTCTGTGTTTGCCCATTGCTTCGGGAAAGCCATTGTGAGCTGACTGAGGACATCTCTGTGAGTGCCCACTGTGTAGGGGCAAAGTTAGGGCCCATTCTGCAATTTATTTAGTCTCTAGCAACATTTGCTTGAGTCCAAAGAGAGGAATAACCTTCACAGAGCTGCAATACCCTCCCACAAGACTAGTAGTAGCTGTGGAAAAGCTCTGGGCTCTTCATTCCCTGCAGGGATCCAAACCAAACAGCAACTTCTCTTTGTGTACCCAGGGAGGCCACGTTCACTCTCAGTTATCCCAGAAAACACATCAACCTTACAATACTTATAGAGAAAATCTAGCTGAGCCTTTTTAGACCTGATCAAATTAAATTTGAGGTATAAGAGGTTCAGAGGTTTCAGAAATAAAATACATTATTTACAACTAGAAGTATTTATTATTCAAGGCATTCTATCAATCCTAGAAGAATATTTAATGTGCAATGTATTAAATCCATATTTTATGAATAGTCAGATAATTTTGATTTCTTTTTTCCTTTTGTCAACTAGTTTAAAAGCCATGCTGAGAAATAGCTTATTAAGTTCATGTCACAAATGAGATTTCTATTTTTTATTTCACAGCTCAGAAACGTGCCAACATAAAAATTAATAAATAATGTTTTCCATACCTTAATACAATTATTTTTAAAACTCAATGTAGTTTGTGTGCAAATTAAAGGTAAAAATACGTTTAATATTTGATTACTACATGCAAAGTTCACATCTTGCATGGCCATGAAGAATGTAAAAATCTATCCCACTCTTTTATCAGCTGTAAATGTGAGCAATAGAACTGCCAATGACATGAATCTCAGAAAAGTGTTAATTAATATTTGAATTATCAAGTCTTTGTTGTCCTGAAAAGAAGCAGTAGCAACTATTTCACATAGGAAAAGAAACTTGTAGGAGATTATAAATCACAGAAACACAAAATAGAAATACAGTGCAATAATCCTAAATGATATGCAAGATATGAAGGAAGAAGTAGAAGTTGCAAGGTCCTCTCCTCTTAAAGCTGTTGTGCAGACATGACTGGTAATGAGGCTTTGACAACCAGTGCAATGACTGTCAGAAGGATGGCGTCTAAAGGCGTCATCCCTAGTTTGCAGAACACCAGACTGTGCACAGCAGAAAGCAGTAATTCCTGCCATAAGAACGGTCAGTATCCTTAGGACCTATCCATAGCATCGAAGTACACAATTTTGGTGTTGGTTTGTATAAACACTCTAAAGAAATCCTACAGATTTACCTTTGTCATGTAACTTTATATTTCCAAGAAAGGCAATTGTAAATTTCATGAATGGTGAATCTTATTTTTTGCAAATACTCTATATTGTGTTTCTGGTATTCAACACAAGTGTTAGAATATCAAGAAAATGAAAATGCATTTATAAGATGCTCTATGCAATGTGGAAAACAATTCATAGAATCATAGAATGGTTTGGGTTGGAAGGGACCTAAAAGATCTATCCGACTATCCTGATGTGGGCAGAGACACCTTCCACTAGACCAGGTTACTCAGACACCCATCCAGCTTGGTCTTGAACACATCCAGTAAAGGGGCAGCCACAACTTCTCTGGGCAGCTTGTTCCAGTGCCTCACCACCCTTATAGTAAAGAGTTTCTTTCTAATATATAATCTAAACCTACCCTCCTTCAGCTTAAGGTCATTCCCCTTTGACCTACCACTACATGTCCTTATGAAAAGTCCCTCTACAGCCTTCATGTAGGCCCCCTTTAGGTACTAGAAGGTGTTCTAAGGTCTCCTTGGAACCTTCTTTTCTCCAGACTGAATAGGCCCAATTCTTTCAGCCAGTAGGAATACCAAACACTTTTAAAACAGTGGCTGTAATATTTTCCTGTCTCTATATACTGCAGCATCTTTTTTCATTGTTTTTTTTTCTTTTTATGCTCAGTTGCAACACTTATTTTCTCATTTTTTTATTTGATTGATTGTGCTCAGCACTTTCACTTTTCACCTCACTTCTTTTTGGTTTAACGTCTGAAAAATATGCAACTGCAGACTCTTTAGAATATCTTTTCTTCTAAAACAGACAGGATTCAGCATGTCCTGCCAGGTGGAACTATAGTTTATTAAGTATATTTTACATGTAACATATGCAGTGCAAGAGCAGCGTTGCTTTCCTGCTGCAACAAAGAGTGCTAAATGCTGAATTATTCCAGGAATCATTTTATTACAAGTTCTCAGCCTGTCTGAGAGCAATGGTGCAAGTACTTAGTAAGTTTGTATTCTGTTTATTTTGTGAGTACCATTTACTGTGTTGTATTAAAGAAGGCTTTCAGGAGGAAGAAAAGCAATCTGTCCTGGTTCCTGTACTCTGGGCACCCTCTGGAGGGAGGAGAACTGAACCCTTCCTGGACACAGCCAGCATGAAATGCTTCTAGGAGCACAAGCAGGAGGGGGGACATGACATGGAAGTGTGCAGAAGGAGAAAGGATTTGGCAAAAGGAGGGAGCCTGTGTGCAGAAGGAAGCAGACCTCTCTCTGGCATAATGGAAAGAAAAAGACTTTCCTAAACAAGGGGTTTGAGCAAACTAAGGGCTATTTACTGTTTCTGGTCTAAAAGGCCAGTGAGGGGGGAAACTTTGCACTGTAAGAATACAATGGGCAGGAAAGAGGAATTCAGAGATCTTTTTTTCAGAGCTTGTTTAATATGAGTTACCTGAAAGACCCTTGATCTTGCTATACAAAGAATTATCTTATTCTAGCTAAGCAATTTTGTTCTCTGATAAAACCTGTCTGTAGAGCCACGGAGATATTTAGTACCCCTGGACAGACTCACTGAGAAAAGGCAGAGCTTTCTCAGCACTCTGGCCAGTGCACTTTTCCTTGCACTCTGGCCAGTGCAAGGTTGGGCACCTGTAATTCTGTGTTTATTCTCTGAAAATGGTTTGCCTGCAGTTAAACATGGATGTTACTTTGGATCTTACACAATTCTCAACAACAAAAAAAAAAGTGAATGGCATATACTGAACTAGCTCAGTTGGTTAGAACCAACATTAGTTGGTCGGTAAGAGTAATGCCAAGGTTGTGAGTTCAATCCCAGTATAAGCCATTCACTTAAGAGCTGGACTTGGTCATTGTGAGTCCCTTCTAACCCAGAATATTCTGTGATGCCTAAGACGTCTATGACAACTTGTATGAGTTGAGCTATAGCACAGTTTGTGATGGAAAAAGGTGATGTGAGTGATACACTCAAATCTGGTAGATTATACTATTTAGAAGAGGGTACATTTTTTATAATTTTATGTATGTCACGGCAAAAAAAAAGATGGCTGTTGCTCTTTGAGACTATCGCAGCCCTTATTTTCTTGTTTACCCACCTGCTTAAAGAGATAGTGACTAGTTACAGGTATATCACAAAGCCCTGTTCAGGAGGAGGAAGCACCTTGGGCAAACATAGTCATATTTGTGGTTCTAATTTGTTTCTGCCTATATTTAATTACGTCACATTACTTGTTTGCTCCAAAGTTAACCAAATTATCCAGCTCAAACTGAGTTATCTACCAAGTGAAGCCACGAGTCTCAGTATGATCTGTGACATATATATATATATATATATGTCATATATATATACATATATAACATGTTTTTCTTAGCATATTTTCTTCCAGAAAAATTGTTTGAATTGCATGGGCCACACAGAGCCACAGAATCAACCTGCACTCAATCGCGCTTCATACTTCCATATATATATATATATCAAAAGGCAAACTTTTAATGTGGAGGAATACATGGTCACAGTTTCATAGTAACAGTTCTTACTGAAAACATCGTGCTACATCAGTGCAGTTGCTTTTATCAATTGGATTTGTTCTGTCTTCAGAAAAAAAAAAAAGAGAACTCAAATATTTTCAGGGAAATTGATGTCCACCAACAGGATTTCTAGCAACTCCAGTTTTGTCTTTTGACTCCATGTGCACAAGGTTCAGCACCACCAGGATGTTCAGTTTGATCCCTGGCTGCTACTCTTTTTCAGACCCAGTATAACATTTTCATCCTCACTGCAGTGATAACAAGAGTTTGTAATTTTCTTATTTCTATTTGCTGTTATCCATATTCATGCTGATTGCTTATTTTATTTTCATTTTCTCTCCCCATGTACATTGTACTCTGTTCTATAATATTGAGTTCTTTTTTCTGATTATGAAACATAGCAAATTTGTTTGTTGTTAAGCAAATTTTATTTTCTGTCTAACAATTTGTGAACACCTCTTGTTTAGATAACTAGATACTATGTACTGGTACCAGTACTGGATGGGGTTTTTTTGGGTTCAAACTAACTAAACCATATATAAATTACTTTTAATACAAGAGGTACCGTATTAGTGGTTACTTTAGTTTATTAATGTCCCTGCTTCATAAAGTAATTGCAGAAAACCTTTCTAAGGTCTCCCTAAAAAAAAAATAATAAGCCAATATTTGCCACTACAGGCTGTTTCTAATGCAGGCTGCTCGGAACAGAAAGTATATGGAATGGGTAATAGAATGTCATTTGATTCTGCGTTTCTGAGGTTTTTCAAGATGCAAGTTAAGTCTTTTCTCCCTTCTGAGCATTGACATAAAGAAGATACATACATACAACTTCCTGTGTTTTTTTCATAAAACATGGCAGAACAGGGGATGATCAGTATAAAGTTATCTTGCCAATTTCAGCACATCTTGGACAAAATATTTTCCAGGCAGTGCACTGAAGTAATGTTTAGGGTTGCTCTTGTTTGTTACTCTACACTGGGGGGAAATACATAAGTTCGTTTGTGTTTGTGCACATTTGTGATTACCAGTAGGTATCTTTCACTGCTATTACAAGGTGATTAGAAGCAACATTTTTCATAACCTGGATGCGTAAATGCTCCTTAAATCAGAGCCAAAAAGCATACCCTTTCTTTGAAAAGTACTTTTTTCTATATTATTTATTCTATAGTTTCATTTAATTGCATGGGTTTTCCTCATATCTTTTTCTATTTTTAAGAAGTGTCTTTCCGCTTTAGATATCTTTTTTATGCCTTGAACTTATGATGCATTCAAAATAGTAACTAAATTAATGTTAGTTCTTATTGTTTCAGTTGCTTCATTTGTTCAACATACACCAATTTAACTGCTACCTGTATATTTCAAGAATTTATGTATATAATAGTCAGGCACCTCACATTTTAAAAACCTGCATATTTCTAGACTTACAAAGAAATTACAAAACCATCACAAATGCTACTAGAAAATACTTTGTTACAGATTTGTACTGATTTGTTCACTCCTAAACCTTCTATGGACCATTTTCAGCAATAACTACTGAGACTATCTGTTCTTTTTCAACAGAAATCATGCAAGGCTCTAACTTTAGGAAGTGCATTTGACTGTGTTAGAATAGTATTAAGACCAAGCAGTGCATGAGTAGCATTCTGAAAGACACTGATAATAGTGATCTAGTTTAATACGCACATCTTGTGATGTCCAAACCGTACAGTCATTCAAGTCATTCACATGTTAAGGATTTGGCTGTTGTGTTCAGACTACAGTTGTGAGTCCCATCAGAAAAAGGTAAGGTTTGTAGAGAATGAGAGATCTCCACTTTCATTTGGCCAATTTAACCACCCAAGTATGTTATTTCGCTCTGCAACTCCTTTACTGTATTTGCCACAGGTTCTGCTGAATTCAGTGACAATTATACCTGCAAGTCAAATAACAGACTGTTCCCACAGTATTTATGAATCATGATGGAAAGAAACTAACAGTGTTCACCACAATTGCCAGCTCTTATACCTAGACCAGAGCAAAAGCCTTGTCACCAAGAAATGTTGCTGCTGAGACAATAAAAAGGATGATGCATGAGACTGCAGGGCATTACGGCACTTTGCAGTCTGTAAGTAATTCAGAAGGATGTTGAACAATATCCACAAGAGATGGGTATCTTAAAAGCAGATTCAGAAAATTTTCAGCCAAAAATTTCATAAGAATTAGCTGAAAGGCTTCGCTGGCTGATGCTAATCTCCAGTACTGCTTGCAATAGCAGAAAGACTTCAGATGCCTAGAGAGCATTAATTTTGTGAAAGCTCCCAACAGAAGGGCAAGCAGATGACCTGCATAACTTAAGACCAGTGATCTGGGTATTAATCCAGGATAGATTAATGAAAAAGTCATGTAGGATTTACATCACAAATAATTAAAGGATATATTAATACTACCAGAAGTCATCAGAGTATGTTGGAAATTACATCTTGTCAGAAATATGATTTGATTATTTGAGGATAATGGATCACAGACTGGTTTCAAAAATTTGGGAATTATCTCCAGCAGCAGGTATTTCTAGTGGGGTCTGTATTTAGCCTAATGTTAGTAACCAGGTCTGTAGCTGTCATTGATCATAGCTGAATAGCAAATGAAACTGAGAGGAGGGCAGGCCGGATACCCTGTCAAAATCTAAACTAGGTATGCAGTCACCTATTATCAGTACAGGCTGGAAGATCAAGGAATTGAGAAAAGCCTTGCAGAGAACTTGGGGGTACTGGTGGATTAAAAGCTGGACATGAGCAAACAATGTGCCCTTGCAGCCCAGAAAGCCAACCTCATCCTGGGCTGCGTCAAGGGAGGAGTGGCCAGCAGGTCAAAGATGATTCTGCCCTTCTATTCTGCCCCACCTTTACTGCATCCAAGTCTGGGGTCCTTGGCAGAGGAAAGCCACGGATCTGTTAGAGTGGGTCCAGAGGAAGCCATGAAGATGGTCAGAGGGCTGGAGAATCTCTCCTATGAAGACAAGCTGAGAATGTCGGGGCTGTTCAACCTGGAAAAGGGAAGGCTTCAGGGAGACATTTTAGCAGCCTCCCAGTATCTAAAGGTGCCTACAAGAAAGATGGGCACAAAATTGTGAGAAAGACCTGTTGCAAAACACAAGGGGTAATGGTTTTAAACTAAAAGAGGTTCCATTTAGATTATAATAGGAAGGAAATTTTTTTATAATGACAGTGGTGAAACACTGAAACAGGTCACCCAAAATATCCCATACCTGGGAACATTCAAGGGCAGATTGGATGAGGCTCTGAGCAACCTGATCTAGTTGAAGAGCTCCCTGCTTGATGCAGGCAGGTTGGACTAGATGACGTTTAAAAGTCTTTTCCATACAAACAATTCTATGATTCTAAGAAAGTCATACATGTAAGGGGAAAAAAACAATGTTGACCGAAACCATATGCTAAGAAATTGCATCAGTGAGGAAAAAAAACCCAAACAAACAAACAAACAAAAAAAAACAAAAAAACCCAACAAACAAAAAAAGGTAGGAATTAATGACATCTAGGTAAACAGATTTGTGAAAGTAAGCTTCCATTATAGTGACCCAGCAAAAGAGGCATTTATGATCCACAGATACACAAAAAGCAATAAATGGGCCAAAGTCAAGGTGATTCAGCTGCACCTTATGGCATTGGTGAGACTAATACTGGAATGCTTCCTCCAGCTTTGGTGTTCTTATTTCAAGAAATACATTGAAGGTGCACACCATGTATCTGAGACCTCAAAGAAAATGCCTTGCATAGCTGGAATAAGGAATCTGCAGAGGTTTTTCAAAAGCAATAGTGAGAGATGGTCTGCTTACAACGTATAAAATATCTACATGGCAAAAAAAAACAGTGACTATAAAAGGAGTTTTAATAAATCATTAAAGGCATAACAAAACAAAAAACCTCCAACAAACAAACAAACAAAACCACCAAAAACAAACAAAACAAAAAAACCACCAAAACCAAAACAGACCACCCAGCAGATGAAAGGTAAACAAAAGGAAATTTAGAAGGGGAAATGCCCTAATTGTTAACTGCAAGAATGATTAATCCCTGGAGCAAGGACCAATGGACATGTAGTCTGTAGTCTGCCCACATTTTCATTCCTTCGCATAAAGAATGAAAGCTTTACATAAGTCAGATTTAACATATGCACTAATTAATAGGAAATTATTAACCTCATTACAGAGGTAGATGCTCATATTATACAAGAGATCAGACCAGATGACCTACTGATTCCTTCTGTCATTCAACCCTACGAATTCATGTAAAGAACTGAACTCTTCTTGTTCCAGCTCAGCTTTCATGAGTTACTGATGTGTGGGTGTTTGATGGCTTCCTGCTTCTCACAGAAAGGCAACTGCTGGAGTGACCATTCATGAATTACAAGTAAATCCTAATGCTGTTTTCTTTCCCTGAGGTGCAAACCATGATGGTCCGGATTTAAATGAAGATCAATATACGGTCATTAGGAACTTTATTAAAAATATTTTAATTGCAAATGACTTTTTTGCAATGTGTTTGCTCAAACAGTCTGTTCTTCAGCTGTTGCTTAAGTAGTTCAGAACATCCAGCACAGCATTATTGGTTTTTTGTGTGCAAAATGGTTGTAATGAACCCCATTATGTAACCTGCTGATGAAATAACTATGATTTTGCCGAAGATATTGTAAAATTTGGTACAGAGGAAAGGGAAAGGCATGAAGAATATCTTTTTAACTCAGAGTTAAAACTAATGATGACAGACTGTCAGGAAAGAAATATGAAGGTATATAATTATTGGCTGGCATGCCTCAGGCATCACCCAGGTGTTAACAATACATAAAGGCTGGGCATGCAAGAACTAACCTCCTCCAGAGGTCCTTTAGTAACTATCCCCCAAATATTTTAATACTGCTATTTGCTTCACAGCATTATTGGGCTAGCAACAATTTGTTATAACAAAATAATAATGAGAAGCACATATGCATATAGTTTGGGCATTTTTTTTTCAGATATTATGAATTCACACCCAAGATAACTCAAGTTACTAACTGAATTGCACAAAAACAAGCGTCCTTGGTAAACTGATGGGGAGTGGTTCCTAGAAGTGACTCTTTTGCTTCAGTAGCACAACTCAAATGAGCAAAACTTTGCCTACATTACAGAAAGTATGCAACATTTGCTTCCCATTAGATGAAGACTCACAACAGAAATTGTAAATCAGATCCTTTAACTGTGGTTAAATTCTGACAGTTTGATATTCGTTGCTCAAATTTCCTCAAAGTTTTAGTTCTCCAAAAAAAAAGCTGAAAGCTTACACTGTAAAATTGTTACTCAAGCACCTTATGTGAACAGACAGTGGTGATACACTGCAGCAATAAATTTATGGACATTCTATAGCCTGAAAGTTAATCACCCCAATTATTCAATTTATGCTTACAAATAACAAAGCAACAGCAGAAATCTGGATCAGTTTCTGAGTGATTCATAAGCATGGATGGAAAATGTAATCCTGATAACTACCTGACGAGCTCTGACACACACAAACACCCACAGACTGGCACACAGTGCAAAACAGTTCTTGTGGTTGCAAAAGAGTTTCCATTTATTCCCTGCTTTGCAAACTTTAAACTTTCAAAAAATTTTCAGGCCAGTATTTTCTGATCCTTTCTCTTCCAACAGTGGGTTCAGGGTACTTTTTGCTCTAGGGCTGGGCTCTTTAGAAAACCCTGAAAAAAATACACAGTCACTTTAAAATAAAAAGAAACTTAAACATATTTTTTGCATCATTAAAAAATAATATGTGAAAAGGAAGTTTTCCCATTTCCTTTAAGGCCTGAAGCCAAAAAATTATTTGATTTCAAAATGTCAGCTTAGCAAGAAAATATTCCTCCATATGCACAGTGGGCTTCCCAGAAATATTTGTTTAAGGGCATGATTCATTTCAGACTGATAATGACTTCAAAGGTTTTTAGTGAGGGCCCTCCAGGTACATTTGGACAGTAGTGAGCTTTGCCATGCATAAATCTGTAGTTAACTACACACAGAAATGCCAAGTCCAATTAATTACTCCAGCATGGTCAAGGTAACTTTTCAACAGCTGCAAGAAACTCAGAATCCATGTAAAAGCCCCTCCTCTCCTAAGTCCATCACCTCCTGCAAACAAGACTGTCCTGAGACCTACAGAGCTAAACTCTTGAAGATGTCACAGCCTTTATTCCTTTTATTCTCTTCCAACTGAACGTAATGATTCTTTGCTTTCTCTACTCATGCTTAATTGAGATAATCATGTGAAGTACCTGTGTTGAACTCAAAGGGTCACTTAGGAGATGGCTAAGCTCAATAGGCACCAGGCATGGTCCAGCTTGGGCCACTAAGGCCACTGACAGCAACATAGCCTTAGTGTAGTTCTTCATCTCGACTGCATCCTGTCACTTCTCCGTTTGCATGGATATACTACTCCCAGATCTGGAAATATGAACAGATCCCTGCTCAGTGCCATGGAAGGTTGGAAATCCACATGCATTTCTTCAATACAGGATGGCTGGATCTTCTCAGCAAGCATCCAGAACTACACATTGTATAGGCAATGCTAGCTATGTCGGCCTATGACTTATCAGAAGACTGATGATAGGACTAGATACTCACCTTCCTCATCCCACACATACCAAGTAAGGTTCTGCCCTGTGTGCTCTTTTTTTTTCTCACACATCATATCTATTTCCTACAGAATGCATGACTTTCCAGATGAAATTTGGCATGTAGAAAACAACTGCGCAAGAAACAATGTCCTAAATGTTCTGCTGACAGACGGGGGTGGTATTCTTCTGAATGCTCCTTACCTCTTCAGATCAGATGTTTTATTTTCACATTTCAAAAATAGAATTTAATATGTAAATTCATTTGCGACTTTCATTTGCAAATAGTGCTTTATATGAAAATATACCTCTTTTGTATGTCACCACAAAACTGAATTGTAGGAGGAACACATTAATTTACAGAAGTCTCACATAGATCATACATCAGTTAGTGTAGAAGTACATTCAGTTTATTTTAGAGGATTGATGAATTCTGCTTTCTGAAGGAGCCTTGTCATAATAAGAGGCGATTTTGAAGTATACAACTCTTGTTGTCATGGTCCAATTATGAAATCTCCAACATCTCTGAATACTAGTTGTATGTTTCTACTCTTGTTTGAAACAAATTTTCTTTAATTACTTCTGTAGCTGGCTCTATTTGTCAATGTCTATTTCGTATTTTCTACCAAATATTTTCTTGTAACACAAAGAGGTCGCACTGATTTCCTTTACTATTTTGTACTTTGTGACTACCAGAGCTGGCTTTCAGGCACAGATTTCTCATGTAATGTGATTGAAAAGCACCATACTCTTACTGTTAGTATTATTTTATCACTTTACACTGTGTTTCTTTTTCTTGTTGAATTTTAATGTATACAAGTACCTTGGAGTAGATTGGTCATTGAGTTTCATTCAACATAATACATTTTTAGTTGTTAGTTTAAGCTAAAAATGACAGCTTTTACATACAGCTTACACCCGTCCTTTAACTCTCCTTCCTCAGATCTGTTCATGCCACCCATGCCCCCTAAGGCACCAGTGTCTGTTGCAACTCTTTAATTGCTGTCACTCCCTCGTCTGTTACTTCATTCTCTCTTCTCTTTTTCCCCCCTTTACACCCCAGACAGGGTGTGGTGCATTTCTGTGGCAAAACATAGTGCTTCTTAGCATTCCTAGAATAGGCTGCAAATCTGCAGTGCAGGATTTCATACCCCTACAACTCACACCAACCACACCGCAACACCCCAGCTTTTGGTCCTGCCCCCCATCACCTCCCCCTCAAATCTGCAACTTCTTCACCACTGAGAATGTGTTCTCCAGCAGTCATAAAGGCAAGGGGAGGCAATTATGTACCAGAGGAGCTCATCCTACAGGTGTTCAGTGCTTCACATCTGGGGAGAGCCTCTGGCTTTCAGTATATCCCCCACATTACATGTGTTGTAACCCAAAGTAGTACAAGCACGCAGTAAACGGCAGTGGGCAAATTGAGAAACTCACAGCTTTGCATGCCTGTAAGGGCTGAGACAGTCTGTGGTGCACCAAATCTCTGCAGGTGCTTTCTCTGAGGGCCAGCTAAATTGAACCATTATAAAGCTGCCACAGGCAAAGAACACAAAATTGGGCAGTTAGCACAGCTCAGCTGACACGTGATAACTTGCTAGGCTGAATGTGTAAGACCAAATATTTTCTATACCTTACAGTACACATTTACTATACATAAAAAATTGCCACACATCATCTCAATAATCAAACTTAGCATTAAAAAACTAATTAGCCCAAACCCCTTTTTGTACAAATTTTCTTTCTGTTTATTTCTCCTAAAAAAAAGGGAAGCATTCACAGAACATATTTGGGATCATGATCTCCACTGTCTGTGGTGGGCAGTGGACAAACAAAGTCTTCAGAAATTTATCACAGGAATACAGTGTGGTGGCAGCTGCAGCAGCTTAGCACTGTGCACTGATGGCACTTGCATGAAGTGAGGGGCATCTATGTGCTGCACAAGCCTCTGTAGCTCAGTAGAAATATCATGATCCCATGAGGTCTCTCCAGGAAACAAGCACTTTTGGTCACTGTCTACAAGTGCAGCATCACTACTTAGCAATCATCTGTCTCGAGGGATGGCACATGTGAAAAATTCCTCCTGTCATTTCCCCACCATAAAAATCTCGGGAAACAATCCACTAAGTCATGAAAAAACCTGAGGCCACTTCAGCAATAGCCCACTGAGATTTACAGTGCCAGATTTACAGTAGGGTATGGAGGCCCCAGAAGTACCACTGCCTTGATAGAGTGAACCGTCACCCAAGTTAATTTATCCTGCTTCTCAGATGTTTGGTCCTGGATGATCATCTCTTTTGTCCCTGTTTATCAGAGGCTGTTTCAAAGATGCTTCAAGAATGCTATCTGTGGCAACCCAGTGCCAGCCCTTTGAGGATTTATGAAATAAGAGTCATGATTTCTGCACCTATTAATAACAAAATGAGCAAGTAGCATAAGACAAAACCTACCAATTCAAAATTATGTTCATTAATCTTTCTGCATTAATCACCCTCCTGCATGCTGCACCTTGTAAAGCTTGTATATCTCTTTGTAACTAGCCTCAGATCACGTTGTAGTAGTCCAGACCGGATAGGAAAAAGGCATAAATGACTGTGTAAATACTTTGTAATCCATTTATTCCATTTGTTAATTTGTCATCATGCTAAGTACCAACAAAACAATGTTTGTCAAATGCCACATGAGCGTAACACATCAATCATGACAAGATGCAGGGCACGAAATATGCTTTAGGACGCTGCCTTCAGTCCTCTCCTGCTTAGTCTCTGGTTTGGTTGGTTATTGGTTTGGTTTTTTAATGGATGTTGGCTACAAGTTTGTTTTTTTTTTAAATCAGGGCATGCTTTGTATTGCTGGGAATGGTCTGGGTGGAGTTTTTGGTCCTCTGTAAACATTTTGCACCTTCAGAATTTCATAAAAATAAATTATACACATATACAAAAATAATTACATGGATTGTAAAAAGTTTTTTCCAATTGTGTGCAATCGTTTCAGTACAACAACATAATTCTATGGAAAGTACATTTTTCAAAATTTCTTTCCTATTAAAGCATTTTATGGTTTTAATAAGGGATAGAAAGTACATGTAAATAATCTTATTATTGCAAGGAATGCAATTTTAATACTAATTTTCCAGGATTTTAATTAATTAGGTAGTTTAAATTTCTTTATTTATTCATTACAGTTTCATACTTTACCTTACAGTTTTAGGTGAGAGGTATTTGAAGCCTTAGGGAAACAAGTTGCAACACAATCCTACTCAAACCACACAGACCAATCTTCCTGAAGATATACCTTTCATTGTCTAGTCCCTTCTTACATTCATAATTACCACTAGAATAAACAAGAGTTAAATAAAGCTACTGTGGGTTTAAGTCTTTGTCCATTATAAAAGGGGGGATGAAACTGCCCAGACATAAATTGTGGCTGTTGGCATTCTTTGCCTTCCTAATCCTTCCTGCTCAGCTCACATGTCTGAAGTTAGCAGGCATTTAATGACTATGAAATCTGCTTTTCCTTCTTGTGTCTCCTTCTCCAGAAGAGAAGCTCAGATTAGTCTCATTATAGATTCATCAGTGCATTTAATAACTGTTAATTTATGCACTGCCTTCCCATATTAACATGATGGCAGAAGGAAGAGGATATTCAGATCCTGAAACACAAATTTCAAGCGGAGAAATTCCAGCTCAGCTTCACAAACAATCGCTCTGGGCAGTGCAAGATCCACTGCAGGGAGATGGGGTACTGCACTGTGTTTGCAGGAGGAGCCACCTATCAAGTCCAGGTAGTCTGATCAACCAGTTAGGTTAACCAGCCTTTGCATGGGCACAAATGGCTGGATTGTACAACGTATGTTTAAGTTTGGAGTATTTGCTAATAATAATACAAAACCTGATGTGAGCCAAAGTACCTAGTAACTCAGTGTCTGAGGAAAACTAGGGTGATGTGATGGTACTTAATGTTATTCTGTCCAGCCATCAAACCTCTTATAAATATTCCAAGTGGGAAGTCCCTTCTAGCTCTGCACAGCTTTTCTTGCCCACTGAAGGCTGTATACCTGTACTTTTGTTTGCTTTCAGTTTTCTTTTAGGGATTACTACCCACATTCCAGGCTATTCTTTGGTCTCTGGAAAGTTACACTTCAGATAGTTACAGAGATGCATAGGGAACTTCAGAGGTATTGTGGAAACCCTTGAAAATATGGTTTGCAAATCAAATTAATGTTGTTACCAGACATGTCACATGGCATCTCTACAGAAGAGATGCATCAATTCAAGTTGCAGACAGAAGCCTTGGGGAAACAATTGTTCACTTAAGTGATTAAGGACTGAAACATTTTTTTTCAGAAGCCTTGCAGCAAATGCTAAGCTTGCCAAGAGCACTAGCCAACAGCTTGTTTTGAGTAGACAGAAGTCATGGCAGGAATTTGCAAGTCTTGCCAAAACCCTCATAACTATAAGTCTGATAATCAGATGTACCCACAGGTGAGAAAGCATTCTCACAGAGCCTTGTAAGAATCTTTTTCTGTTCAATTTACTCTTGATACACAATAGCTAGATTTTCACAGTCAGACAAGGTGTTTTCCCAGCTTGTAACTAGTACTCTTAATTTCCATGTGGATCCATCTCCCTTTCAGATCCATGGGAGTAGTGTCTTTTGCACAGCATTTGTACAGTTTTGCCTGTGCTGAAAATGCTTCTTAGGAAATGACTGTTTCACCGCCTAGTTCACCAACCTTCAACACCATGTATTATGAATAATAAAATATTAATCTTGAGTCTTTAACAGCATAAATAAGAATCTTGTTTAAACAAGAACAAACAATCACCATACAGTTATGCTACTGTGAATTAATTTCCCATTACTTTGACAGTGTCAGACTTCCAGCCTGGAAACTTTCTTGCTAGTTCTTGAACTTTCAGAAAAAAAAATCACAGTAAAAGAGCATAAAAGCATATTTTTTTTTTTATTTTCATGCTACCCGTGCAGATATTAGCCAAATACCTAGATTTCAAGTTTACTTCAGGACCTTTTCACAGACACTAAATAATTGCATGCTTTTAACTAATTGTTCTATTTACTTAACTAATAACTTGAAATAATTTCAATAGTCCTCTAATTTTAACTATTATCCTGAAACACCAATAACAAAAAAAAGGGATTATTTTAGCCAGCAAAATACATAACAAAAGGAAATTAATTACATTTAAAAGGCATTAGACCTTTAACACCTCTGCTAAGCATCAAATCCAGAGAAATAATAAATAATGCACTATAGCTCATTTTAATTCTGGCATTATTCATTCATGAATGAGCAGGAATAGGTAGCTAATTCAATGATGGCACTTTTTGAGTGCAGTCATCGTAATGTAAAAACTATGTTGGCATTTTGGGTTGATTTTTTTTCCCATAAAATGCAGGTATCATAAAACAATGTGCAGGGACTTGACTTGATGAAGAACACCTAAAACAATGGGAATTTTATTTCTTTTTATAGTGAAAGCATCTGGGGGAAAAAACCCCTTGTATTTCCCACAAAGTCTGAATTCACATAAGAGCCTGTGACAGTATCTTTATATTAGTTCACATTCAAACCCAGCACAGTCTCCAGAAAGTAATATAGACATGGTATAAGATGTTTTCAAGCATTTAATAAAGTGGATGCTGGTGTCACAATTTTTAAATGGATAGGTTACGTTTCCTTTTGTGTTGACAGAATTGGTTATCCACTCTCAGAAGGGTTTATATGCAATTCTAGAATTATAAAATCCCCAGGATTCTGAAATGTTTAGTCCCTTGGCTTTATCTTCAAAGTGCGCAGCATTTACACAAAACCAAAAGATCTATTTACTGAGTGGCTTATGGGTTATGTTGTACAATGAAACTAAACCATGGAATTTGGAGGACTTAGAAATATTTTTCCTATTTCTTTTTACTGTAATTGGGTTGGTTTGGTCTGTCTGGTTTGGGGTTTTTACCGTATGGAAATTTTTTATTAAACTGATGTCAACCTTATAAGGTTAGAAATACTTATTTTTATCCTGCAGTTATTGAAACATAATTCTTTGTATAAGAGTAGAACTTTCTGTCTTAGTCACATATCTCCCATGACCAAAAAGCTGTTGTCAATAGCAGAAAGAAGATGTATACACATGAATATACAAAACCACAACTCATATCACATTTTCATTCTATTTTCTTTCTTCGGTTTTAGACCTGAATTCCTTGCATATTGCAAACTGCCATTACATTTCTGAGGTGGTTTAAGTGCTCAGAATATGTATTCAATATCTGAAAATATAAATTAAAATGGACTGTAAAAAGAAAAATCATTGTGCTCTAAACACTCCTATGGCTTAACACAATTTCATTTGAAAGACTTAATTAATAGACTTTCCATTAACTGGCATTCAAAACGGATACTAATTTTTTTCCACTGTAAGATTTGCATACACAATGTCTACATGTTCAAGGTTGGAAAACAAATCTTGATCTGTAGCTACTCTAAATTCTAGTTCAAGAAAGTTTAAATTATTTTATATATGCGTGTTCCTCTTGTACAAATGACAAATTTTTAAAAAATATATATTTAGGAAAACTAAGGCGATTGTTTCTTTGAACAAAAATGAATTGTCACTTTTGTTTTACAAAGTCCTGCTACTGAAAAATGTCACACTAAGCACAGAAAAGTCAGCCCATTTTATGGAAACTTAATTTATATCTGAAATTTATTAATGCAGTTTTCAAATGCTGTAAGGGGCTCTATCATTTCTAAACTGTGTGACTTAATGCCCTAAAAGTTGAGAAGTTTATTATTTAGGTAGAAATATCAGTCAGATTTTATAGGAAATGTTGTTCCTGTTCCTGAAGAAGTAGAAATTCCATTTAAGAATATCATAAAGCTAATTTTTAGTATAAAAACCACTTTCTGTAGCTGCAATTTAGCTTGGCAAAAATGAGTATTTAAAACTTTATTCAGACAAAAAAAATCTTATATTTTAAATCCCAGTGCAGTAAACTACAGGCCGTCAAATATCTTTTTTATTGCAGAAATGCTGGGTTAATTTTTCTGGTTTTACTCAACCTGAGTGCAGTAAGGCTACAAGCTCTGTCTGCAGGAAAGGAGAATGGGGGTTTAGTGTGACAGATGAGTTTGGTGAATACTTTTGTGAAATAATAAAAATAAATATGTCAGCTTGTCAATAAAAGAAATAGGTTGTCATTCCTTGTTTATTAGTCCTGCCTGCAACCCAGGGTTACCTACTGTGTATAAATAGGCTTGCTAGATAACTTGATTTCCTGTTTCTTTGTTAAAAAAAATTGAAACAATTGACTTATTTATAACATTTGGTAGGTTAAAAATTTGGCTTTGCATTATTTCCCTTAAAAATTATACATTTTATATAATAGAGGAGAGGCTATGCTAATTCTGGCTTATTCTGATATTATGTATTACTAAAGTAAGAACACTGCAGCATAATAGCTGAAATCCTAAGAGAACTTCATAGCAGAACCAGAAAGAGCCTAATGAGCACATACATAAAAAGAAAAACCACATTAACAAAACCAGAGAAGGGTCGGTGGTCACAAAAGCCATAGAATTACTGGATACACTGTGGGCTTCTCCTGAAGCCTAATACAAATGTCTCTATTATAGCATACACCTTACAGTGACACTGGTCCCGTTGTTCCTAAGTACGACCTTGTGTAAAGATGGAGCACTGTAATTAAAGAAAATAACCAAAGTAAATTACTATTTACAGCAAGCTGTAGTAATATAGGGCTTATTTTTTTAATGTGCCTGGCTCAGGCGACTCTATTTAATCATGCTTTCAAATATTTCTGACACAGACATCTATAGGTTTGATCTGCTTGTAAGAGATGTTTTGAGAGCTCAGTCCCTGCTGTTGCTCATGGCAGGCTGGGAAAGTTAATAAACTTAGGACATCCATTGGAATTATCCCTTTCTCTTATACATGGCCAAAGAGGCAAGATACCTCACCCAATTTCTTGAGCCAAGACAAAAGAAAGAAAGACAACAAGCCCCCTTAATGAAAGCACTGAAAGATGTTTATTTTTGGATACTCTGTCCCAACCCTGGGACTCTCTCCCTGATGAGATCGCTGTGTGAAAAGGCACAGTGCAGCTTTCAGGATGCAGCCGTACCTTCTGGTGTGCGAGAAGAAGGTAGATTTTGATGCCTCAGTGACCAGATCTCCTTCCAAGTAGTTTGCTAAATTCCCACTGGCTAGGAACAGCAAAGCTGGAAGTGCACTAGATGGAAACCAGGGGCCATAATAATTGTACAAAGGCCTGCTGAGATTTTCCTAACTGCTTCCAGTAAAAGAAAAGAGTCCCCTACTAGCAGTGGTAAGTCCCATAAGAAGGAACAGTACACTATGTTCACTCATATATGAATAACACTTATTTTATAACATGAAGTTATAGATCTAGGTGCCCTAATGGAAAGAGGGCTTAAACAAATACATCACTGGGTAAAAAACTTGCCATTTTCCCCTCAGATATGACTTAACGTGCAGTCTTGCTATGTGTCTAATGTAAGGAGTGTTTTGTAAGCATTTAGAATCAGGAACATTATTTTTTTTATTTGGTACCATAACTGATACAAACAGGAGTCTGTGAATTCCATCCTTTTTGTTTTATTTGGAAATAAAAAAAAATCAGCCTAAAGGGCAATGTGATTGACCATGAAAAGTAAGAGATTGCATTGCTATGGCAGGACATCAGGAGAGGAAAACCTGAGGGACTGGATTCTGATCTCCCTTGCACCTTTCTATGGTTGTGTAATTATCCCAAAATCAGTATGAATTATTAATCCCAACAACTGTAAAACATTAAAGCTTTCTGATCTTTTTTTACAGCTTTTATTTTTAAAGGCTATGAAATATTGTACTACAAAAAAGATAAAATCCCATTGACCATTACCTGACTTTGTATACATTTCCACAGCCAGGGAGAATAATCTGAAATCCCAGGAGCCCGCAAGTAAAAAGCTAGTGGAGGTGAAAAGTTGTGCAGACCCAGCTGTGGGGATTCAAGGCAAAGCACTGGTTAACCAGGAAATGCCACAAGTATGAATCATCTCTGCACTCATGGAGTGCCCAATTTTGAGACTACTGAGCATTAGACAAAGCAGAAGTGCAGCTGCTAAGTTACTCTGCACTTAGAGTGCTTCTCTAAGATAAAGGCTAAAAAAGTACCATCAAAATGCCTTGCCAGTTCCTGAATGATTGAGCTCATTGTCACACAGGTAGTGGGGAAAAAAATCTGGAGAAGGCAGCAAATGCACCATTCTGTGTTCTTTCAGCATAGTTCAAGTATCCCTGCCTCAGGATAAAGAAGAAAACAAAAACAGTCATGATATCTTTTCTGAGTCAAGAAACATGCACCTGGATCAGACCAAAGAATCATTTATTCCAGGATCACCTTCCTGACAGTATCTGTCTGAGAAAAGCCATGTGAACAATGTACGGGGTAGGAATGTTCTCCCTACTTCTTCGCCTTACAGTGCTTCTGCTTTTGAAAGAAGGTGACCAAAACGAAAAGTTCAGAGTGAAACTCACCACAGGATCTGCAATTTTGCTTAGCCTTGCCTGTGGAAGAACCCTCATCCTTGCACAGCTAGAAGTAAAAAGAAAGGTGCCACCCAGACCAGCTGAACTGCAGTGTGACTGTGGAATAGAGCAGCAGTCACACCGTGGGGTTAAGTGTAGGGAGATTAATCCACTGAGAGTTCAAATCCGCTGAGTAGGAGCACGTGCCTTTAAAGTAATATATAAATTGGGCATTTGAGGTATTATCAGAGTTAGATAAGTGGCTGGAAGAGATTATCAGTAATCTTGTGTGACTGCAGAACCAATATCTCATCCCTGAAAAGCACCAGGTCAGGTGCAATACAGTGGTGCTGGTTAGCAAGAGGGTGGAAAGCAACAGGAAGAGCTCAGGGGTAAAAGGTGCTGTTTGCTGCGCACAGAACAAATGCGATACCTGAAACTTCATCCAGTTCTGCTTGTGCCTCAGACATGAAACAGCTTAATTTGACCTTTTATCTGCTCATCTTAGGGAGAAGGGGCAATTTTAAAACTAGGAAAAACAATTTTCTAATGCTTTTCCTGTCTGTAGGCTACTTGAAAGAATCTAGAGATATTAATCAAAAAATTAGCTAAAAAAAAGGGTTTGGCTAACATTTTTTTTCAGAGCAATGCTCCTGGCACAGGGGGAAGCCATCACATATAAGGTCTCCAGGATCCAAGATCGCTAATTACTGGCACAGTTCTCCAGTCAGTGCATCCTTTAGCATTCTTCTTTCTGAGTCACTTAAAATACTGTATATGAAATACAATAATTGAGAAGAAAGAAAAGAAATAATTATTTTAGGCATACTTGATTTTGACTTGGCTTTTCCTTCCTGACTTATCACTGGCCTGGATCTTCTGCTCCTAGATTACGTTCTCTATATGTGACTTTCTTTTATTTTTCAAAGGCATGGTAACCATGAAAGCAACTTGATTAAAAAACTCCTCCTTTGGATACTAAAACAAAATCAAATTATTTTCACTTATTATGAAGAAATTTTTACTGCTCAGTTACAAAACCAGTGAAATGCTAATTTTAAACTTATGAGATCTTGACAAAGAAAGTGACATATTCAGGTTCGTGTAATAAGATCCAGTAGTGATAATCAGTCTTTCAAATAACTTATTCAGAAGCATTTTCACCAAAAATATTTTTTTATCTTTTTTTAGGAATTGTGGAATGATTACAACTAATAAGCCTGCATTTCGTACTAGTCATTAAGTAATTGGAAAGTGGACAAAAATAATTTTTTTCAGAAGAATTCAGAACATGAAATGAACAGTTTGGGAAAAGCTTTTGGATTTTTCCTAAAAATATATTAAATTGTCATATTAAAACCAGCAATATCTGCTCTTGAGAATTTGGTACTTTTTGAGTAAAGGAGAAACAATAAAAGCCACTCAGACTGAAAGTATATTTTTGGAAGCATGTACAGCAGTACTGTAAACCAGGGTTTAAAATGTGCTGGCCTAAATAAAACACAAACATTAATGTCACATTTTACTTTTTTAAGAAGGCAGAAGACTGCTGAAGGAGAAGGATTGCAGCAGTGAGCCTCTATGAGAAAAGTCAGGTGAAAAGGGAGTAGCAAGAATTGATTGTTAGCAAACAGGTTTCTAGTAGGAAGTTGACTCCAGCTGGACATCTCTGTGATCAGGTAGATGATTTTAAGGCGTCCAAATTGCAATGAAAGCCAGGGTGGCAAAGGAGACAAGTGTTGTACTGATGAAGGGACAAAGAAAGGAACTACATGATGGCCTAGGAAATGGAAATGATTAGAGATGGGGCAACTGGGTAGATAGATGTGAGAATAAAAAATACCCACTGAGTTCATGTGGGAAAAGGTAAAAAGAAAATTAACAAATTACATTAAAAAAAAAAACTAATAGACCACCGAGAAGTGGCAGTGAGACTTGTAGGTATCTGTTTGATCAGGGAGAATGACCCCTCCCTCATTGCGCAGCGGCAGAAAGGAGGAAGGCAGCACAAAGCATTGTACCCTTGCCTGCCTCTGCCGCTGTCAGTGCCTGTGCCAAGAGAGGAATCTCTGCTACCCAGCAGTGGGAGAGCTGGCAAGAGTGGGCAGGGGAGGGAACAAATGCAAAGCAATTCCATGCTGTACCTGGCTGTGGAGTTAAGTGTACGCCACTAGCACTTCCATGGGGGCTGTTTCTGAAGAGAAGCCGAGAAGCTGTTTAGGCCTTGAACCTCGGCTGTGGCTGAGCCTGGAAGGAGGAAAATGAAAGCAAGACAAGAATATGAATTATTAATATTTCTACATTATTGTGCTTAGAAAGCAATAGATGAGGAGCTGGATGGAGGGGACACATCTTACAATGGGGAAGCTGGAGGGCTAGATACACCTTAAAAAAGATGAGGTGGAGAGGTGGCATTGTATTATTACTTTTACAGCTCTGAAAAAAAAAGTAATAAACACTTATCCTGATCAGGAGTAAAAATACAGAAATCAAATGTTATGAGGCTACAGATTAAATTAAAATGGCACCAGAAGCACAACAGAGGCTTCTTATGTCTGGAACATTTTGATCTGTGGCAACCCATAAAAGCAAAGAATTGATCTAGATCTAGTTGATCTACCTCCTGGTATTTTTCCACTTGTGATTTGACTTTGTAATGTGTGCATTTGCTCACAGCTTAAATGCCCATCTATTTTCCCTGCTTTATTACCCCTTGAGTGTAAGTAGTGATTTTGAACACTGTTCAGAATCATTTGCAATCCTGTGTGCCTCCTCATGTGCTCATCATCCACAGTACTAAGGTACTCTTATTGAATAGTATGCTATTTCAGCCAGCCTGAGACTTGCAGTTCAATGGGAACTGGGAAGCCATCATACACAAACAAGGATTCTTGAGAAAGCAAGGCTTTTGACAAGCCTGCCTGCCTGTTATTTGGCATTCTAAACATAGACTGTGGAGAGGAAATGCACCCTCCTGTTTCTTCAGAGAATTCCTGTGGCAGTAGCTTCCTCTGCTCACTGCACAGTAACTTTTTTCACATAAAGAAAAAAAAAAGAATGCAATTTATAATATATGTTTTTCACAGTAACTAGTAATACGATCAATAACTGGCAATAGAAATGTTCCGCTAGTGGCAAGGAACATTTTATGGTCTCAGCTCCATCAGCTGACATTACTAAGAAATACATGCCGTGGTTTCCTTCACAAGATGAACAATATTGCAGCTACAAATTCTCTACGTTTCTTACAGGCTTACTGTAATCTTTATTTTCTTTCACATTTTATTTCATAGGATATAAACATATGCTTTGTCCCATCCTGCAGCACATCTACAAAACTTAACTGAACATTTTAATTTATATTTATGCTGAACCACTCCAGTTCAAACTTCCTAATGAAGCTTTGGGGGTGCCTTAAGGATGAGATATTTACACCTATCTATAAGTAAGATACTGTAAATCTAGATCCCTTCTGGCCATTACTGTCTAACATGAAGATCTACTAATAATAATTTTAGCTCTCGTGTGGGTAAAATCAGAGGTCTGTTGACTCAACCACTTTATGACTGATGCCAGGTATTCTTGCACAAAATGGGTCTGCCTCAGGCAGGCAGTGCCCAGACAACATAGAATCTTGTATAGATGAGTCCAGAACTGCTTTAGGGAATAACCAAGGGGGCATGTGATCCCCACACAGCTTTTGTAATGGATTTCCTTTAAAAAATTCTGCCTGTGGTCTCTAGGTTGCTTCAAATAAAGTTTATAGTGGCAAAGGTCTGGAAGGTACCTCAAGAAGTCTTGTCCAGTCTCATTCCCTAAAGAAAATCTATTACATTTATGTTATTCTTGACATATATTGTCTAGGCTTTGGCGCTTTCATCACTGGAGGTCTTTGCATCCTCTGTCTTTACCACAAGGAAAAATCTGCCCTATATACTCCTTTCTGAATTTTAAACCCATTGCTTTCTGAGCCACCCACAATTAACAAAAAAAGAATTAAAAATTTTTAAAAAATCAATATTTCTTTCGTATTGTCAGAAGCTTTTTGTATATTTAAGCCCATTCCACTTCTGTCCACTCCCAGCTCCTGGGTCTATACATGCTGTGGACCATGCATTTGGTTTTTATCCCTCTTGGGAACTCGGCTGAAAGATCAAGGACCTCTGTCAGCTTGCAAGCTGGTTTTCTTTCCTAGGAGTTGAGGCATCTGAGTGTTGACAGAAGGCAAAGGGGGAAGGATGTGACTTGTCCACAGAGCCCAAAACGGCCAAGGTCTGCAGCCAGACCATGGGATGGAGAAAGAACTTTCTGACTCTCACCATATCCATATATGACCTGCAGAAACACACTCCAAAGGCACCATGGCACTAATTGCTGTGGCAAGATCTGAATTTTATGAGAAAAATGCTCCTTCTGGACACTGTAAGTGAAAATAATAAAGTTTTGGTCTCTCCCTTATTAAATAAGTGCTTCCTTCATAGAGTTCAGTGCCATAATAACTATGGTTCCACACAAATCAGTCTGACGTTTCCACCTGGGTGGTTTTTCTCTTAAAAAAAAAAGTCAACAACAAACCATTAGCTTGTTTTCCTGGTTAGGTTTTGTTTTGTTCCCATTACCTGAATTCAACTGACATAAGGAAAACAGCAGGGCTCCCAGGCTGGTAAAGGGACCTGCTCCTTGCATTCCTGCCAGGATCTTGGATTGACTCCAGGGACAAACTGCAACATCCCCCAGGCTCTTCCCCGGTTTCATGGGCAGATCACAGGTGCCAGATATGGTATCTATAAACACACAAGTCTACATATCAATGCCCCCTCTCAAGCCAGGAACTTGGTGTTGGGTGGACTAGCCCAGAGGCTCAGAGGACAAGAAATCTTTAGTTAGACCAAATCAGGAGTCACAAAAACCTTCAAGTTCCTCAGCACAACTGATTTCTAGTTAATGTAAACTACATTTGCAAATATTTTACGAATCTTATTCTCCCTCCCTTCTTAATCTACTGTCTATTAGGCACTGAGGGCTTTTTGAGTAGGTTTGTAGGAGGAGTACCACCTACTTGAATGGCAATCATTTGCTAACAGAGGAAGAGGAAAGCCCAGATCTGGTATATACAGAAAAATTTTAATTTGAATTGAGTAGCTGGTGGAAATAACACCAAGCCCATGAAAACAGATTCAGAGAACCAACACCTGAGCAACAAGTGATTGTTGATCTTTTAATATTGTGAAAGGACGCATTAAAATATTTTCCAGAAGGATAAGATAATGGAAAATGAATGGACTGAAAGGAAATTTGAGTTCTGTCATCTTTTGAATGATCTTTATTTTGAACTCAAATATAGGTAAGAATGTACAGATTCAAGGTGCACAATAAGATACAAAGGACAGAAATTATTGTCAGTGTTTATTATTGACTACATAATTGCAACCCAGTTTTTTTTCAGTGCCATTTGCAAACCATGTGTGACTGATAGAAGCTAGATGTGATTACTCATTTGTTTCTGGGACTTATCTCTGTGTTGTTTGTTTCATGAAAAAATAAGTTCAAAAATGTAAAAAAAAAAATAAAATAAAAAATGGCAGGTATTAATAGGTAAAGCTACCATGGGCTTCTGAAAAAACATAGAGTCCATACATGAAACAAGGCTCTGGAGATATTCCAATGCATCCACAGTCATTAATTAAATCCTTTATGTTGTTCTTATAAGACAAACGTCAGGAAAGCAACAGCAAAATTGCTAGAAACAAGACATCAGTAAGGATAAGAGTACGTATATCCAAAGAAATGCCAAAAAACCCCATCGGGTTGCTTGTACATATACACATAGCTTTACAGCTATAAGCAGTTATTCCTGCCAAAAGGAAAATTCTAACTTATTTGTGTAGTGTCTAGTTTTACCCACAGCCTTTCTGAAAGTATATTCCTTTCAGCTTGCTCCAATATGTCACAGTGCTGACTACTCAGAATCGATAGAAATTTTTACTTTTGAACCAAGATATGCTCAACAGTCTCCCTTTTAGGTCTTCTCAACAAATGCTTGCCCTTCTAAATTATTTTTTTTTACATTATATTTGATAAACTCAATATAAAAAGACTTTTATGTGCTGAATATCTTCAAAACCTTCATCAGTTTTGTTTCAAGTAAAGAGCTTGGTGGAGTGTAGTAACTGTTAGTGCAAGAGAAAAATAGAGTAAGGAAATAAACATAAATCCGGAATATTGATATAGGTTAATATATTAGAGTAAAGGAATATGTTTTTCAGACTCTTAAGCCCTTTGCCATCACTTAAATTACAATAGAGAAAGTGTATCAGCAGATACAAAATACTGATCTCCCTTTCAGGCAGAGAAATTAATTCAGAAGAAACAAAAAATAAAACACAAATAACCACAATAATGTTCCTTCCTCTCAATAATCAAAGAAAAGCTATCTCACCAACAATGAAGCATGTTAATTCCTCAGTGTCTTCTCAAAAATGGTTGGTTCTTTCATTTTTTCATTTTCTTTGGTTTTTTCCAAAGGGTACTTTGAAACAAACTAGCATTTAGGTTCAGAAATATATACGTGTTGAATTTCTCTGTGCACCTGCTTGCAACGTCAGTTTTGGCTATCCCAAAACTTTAAGGAGCACATCTGTCCTCCTTCTGGGAAATTGCACTTACTATGTCTTGTGCTCTTATTTTGATTCAGTTAAACCCTCATTTAAAACAACCATTTTGATCCATCTATCTCTACATCAATGAATCTGACTCAGAACTTACGCTTACCAACAGTAATACTGCAGATAACCAGAAGCCTTAGTGCAAAAAAGGACTTCCATTTGATATTGCTGATACAGAAAGAGTACCATCAACACACTGCTCTATAAAATTATGACTAAGTCATTGGAACAGAACCCAAAACGTTACTCACAAGCCCCACCAGCATTGCACACACAGTCTCAGGAAATAAAAAGTTAAGACTGGCAATAGGAACAAAGTCTGATATTCTCCACTGCATGTTATTTACTCAGCAATGTTCTTGAATGCTGAAGACAGTTGATGTCCCTCATCAGAATTTATATTTTGTCATTAGTTTATGAAATATTGCAATATCCTAGCAAGGGTTATAGATCTGTCTCCTTCATCTCAGAGGTAAACTGTGTGATGAACCTGAAAGTCTCTTCCAGGCATCTCCACATGTGATCTGCCAGATTTCCCTAAGCCAGCTGGACATAAGTCACCTCCAGATCTAGCATATACATAAATCCCCCCAAATGTCAGAACTGACAAGGCTCAGTAAGGTTGATTAGTGAAGTTCCGGTGCTGGATGAATAGGGCTAAGGTACATCTAAATCCCACCAAGGATCTGTGCCAAGTACTGCTGCCCGTGTGTCATGCAGATTGCAAAGACTCAGGCCATCAGTTTAGCCATCTGTACATTACAGTGATGACTCAGATATGGTATCTATTTTCCACTGCATGCCTTTCTTTTTCCAAATAGTGATTTAATCAAGTATATAACTGGCTGCTCATTCCCATGCTAAACACCAGCAATTTCCCATACTTCATGTTCCACAACAAAAAGAAATCTTCAGTTTCCCTGAGAAATTCACCAAATCACCCCACCAGTTACTATATTCTATTGTGGCTTTTAACATGCAGATGCCACCGCTACATAAATTCATAGACTTTGGGGGCACAACTTGCCAGTGAACTACTCTGATATCCTGTGAATATGAATGTATATCACAGGCCACAGTCCAAACAGGTAGCTCTCTATGGAGAAAAATAAATCAAGATCAAGTGTTTGACAAGCAGCAGAGTGTCTACACAAGGCTGTTGTCCTCAAGATTATTTACCATTCTGTTAATCAGCAGTGATCTTATATTAGCTTTACAAACACTGAGACACGTGAGCACTGGGCTGAGCACAGTATCTGCAGAAGACCACGAGAAAGAAACACCTACACTCCATGACAGCTTTCCATTGACAACTACCTTTGTTACCTGTCAGCTAGACAGATCTTAATCTATTTAACACATGTTTCATTGACATGGTATGGTGATAGGAGTTTTTAAAATCAGAAAAGCTTGTTGTACAAAATCAAATGCCTTTTAAATGCCTAAATGCATTGGCTGTATCAGCCATCTTTGTCATCATCAAAGAACAAAAATAAGTTTCATTAACAAATACTTATTTCGCATGAAACTATGCTGATCAGTATTATTTTTATCCTGGTCTTTTTGATTATTTATGAACTTCTATGACCACAGGGTGTTGTCTTAATTTGCCATAGCATGAAGCCCACCCTACTATTTCACAGCCCTTGCCACACACACTCTTGGCATCTCAAAATAACATGAAGCACACTCTTTTTCCTGGAACTTCTCCTAAATTTCTAAAATTTATTGAAAGCAAACATTGCTGAGGATGTAATTTCGTTACTTGCTTTTTCAGACCACTTTCATGTGCACTTGGAGAATCTGATAGAGGCGTGGTTTGGTTTTTGGGTTTTTTTCATATTTTGGAGAGAATCTTTAAATTTGTTAGTTGCAAATCACAATATGCATCACAGCACATCATTATTTATATTGTTGTCTGTCTAAGCAACTAAACTCATTTTAAGAGCAAAATTTATTTGGTCTAGGAAATTATGGGGGAACACTGAAAAAAAAGCCTGTACTATTTCTGTATATAAGGTCATCTGCCACAGAATCTGGTGAAGGGGAAAGAGGAGTCCACCCTCCCAGTACCACTGAGACACTGAACAGAAGAGGTGACTGGGATTTCTTCTCTTCCACTTGGGGAAGAGGAAGCAGTGCAACAAGACTAAATTTGTTCCTATTACAAACTAAGATTTTTTTTTTAGCATGTAGGGGAAAATATAACCAAACAATGTTGATTTACTTACAGATTATTTGTCTTTCCTGCATTTTACATTAGTGCTACATAATTTCTGATCTGAAAAAGTCTCCGGTCATATAGGTTTAAATTTAATATTGGGGCAGACCAGCTGAAATAACTGAAGCTTTTTCTGAAGAGAATAATGAAATATGTGCACAATTGGACCAGTGTTGTTAGGAATTGACTTTTATCTTCACTCACAAAACAAATCTATAATGTATGTTTATCATATAAGTTAAACATCATTTTCAGAGGTGTTTCTAAACTCTGAACTTATTGTTCTATGCTGCTGCTCATCTTTTAATGATCCGAATCTTTTTTACTCAATTTTGACAATTTTCTAAATGAAAACAGTTTCAATATGGAAAACAAAGATTAACTGAAAACATTGGAAAGACACCTATTTTTAAATAAACCAACTTTTCTGAATAAAATGGACTCAGAATCTCTGGTACCTTTGTTTTCTTTAAAAGGTCTCTATTTTGGAAAACATTGGCTCTCTGTTTACAGAAGAATCAGCTCACTATAGCAACAACTAGCATGAGGGCATTGAAATGCAACTTTGTGTATGTGCAATAAATTACTACTAATCAGCTATTTTAGTAGCTGCTGTTTTTCACTATAAATTCTTGCAATGCATCACAGATTGGTTTTTTGGTTTGTTTTTTTGCGGGGTTTTTTGTATCCTAAAACTGATTTCATAGCCAGCCTTTTACTTAACAAAAAAGGACTTTCAAAGACTATATTTGGCAAAAGACAGTACAACAAATCCGTGACTGATTCATTAAGGTTTCAAATTAAATCTTTTCAGGAAAAAGTGAGCTGTTCAAAAAGGTCTGTGTTTCAGTAGGTGTAATTACAAACATCATCATTTTCAGAATATGAAGTCTCAATGGAAAATGAATCCCCCGAAAGATTCATTGTTTTAAAAAGAAACAAGGACCAACTCAAAGACCTCCTTTTCTTCCTGTGAACAACAAATTTCAAAATAAATACCTTTTAAAATCAGGACTTGTAGTCCTAAGATTGTCTTTATTATTGAGCAGGCAGAGCTGCCATGTATGAAATGCTGAGAGCCCAAATCTGGGGAAGCACACCTTCGGACAAAGAAATACTCTACTGGCTTTGATATTGTCTTTGAGGTTGCAAAATCACCCAGTGTCAAGAATTTCCTATAAATATAATGTGCTGTTATTATCAGGAAAATTACAGATGTTCTGATATTAAATTTTAAATGGTGGATGTCTTGAAAGCAAATAAAGATCTTTCCTCTTTCTCTGGAAAAAAAAAAAAAAGAAAAAAGAAAAAATTAAAGGCTTGAAAAAATTGTAAACCTTATTTAGATTCCTTGGATTTAATTTTTTCTGATTTCATGGGGGGAGGGAAGGGAGAATCCCACTAGCAGTGGTAATTGCATAAATGCTATAGGAAAAAAAGGGAATGGATGAATAAAATAATTCATGCAGTGACGTTTACTACCTGGACCAGATTAGTTTGCTGCAAATCTAATTTGCATGAGATACCATTAAATATAGGGGGAAAAGCAACTTATGCCCAGAACAGCTTATAGATATATAGCTCAACTACAAGTAAAAGTATGTGAATAAGTGGAAATTGTTATTAAAGGAAATTTTTATTTATGGGCTTTATATTTAAAAAAGAAGTAATTTTGAAGATGTAACTTTTCATTTTTATTTAATTTCCTTTCCTGGTGTCTTGTGTCATTTCTATAGTATGGAAGTTTGCCTCTTCCAACATGATGATCTAAGCAGCTTGTGGGCACATATTTTCATCCATTATAAAGTTCTGTGCACTTATTAGAAATTAAAGTGTTATTATGTATATTCCCAGTAGCAGTGAACTCTCAACACCTCTAAGAGATCAACCAAGGTGTACTTCTGATGCACTTATAAGATTACTTATTCATCATGTTTCTATTGAATACAATAAAAAATAAGGTGCATTATGTTAGAAAGCATTTTATTGTCTTCTTCTGTATCTCATTTTATGCCTAAACTAGTAAATGGACTTCTTTCAAATGACATAGCCGTGTTATTATCAAAGTGCATATTGCACTGCCCAAGATGAAAGCAGCATGTTTGGAAATCCAATTACAAATTCTTTCAATCAAAAATACTGTGAATGCATTTGAATATTTTTTGACCTAAAAGAATTAAAACTACAGGTATACTATGTATTTAACATGTAGATGCTTTTTTCAACTTTCCATTTCTAGGTTCACCTGAAAACACAGCTAAGTCAAATTCAAGTAACTCTGGCAGTTCTGAACATAACATTACTTTTCCACAATAGGAAAAGCTACTCACTTTTTGCATATGGTGCCCATGAATAAAACACTTGAGACACTAACTGTTCAACCCAGAAATTGAAATTTATCTGTCGTTGTCAGGGATGCTGCTTCTGTATTGCACAAGAAAAGGAATAAAAGAAGGCAGGCATGAATGAAGCTTCCTTTTCTTCAAATGCCAACATGCAAAATTAAAGCTGAAGTGAACACCTATTTGAAGAAGCAATGGTGTAAAAGTAACAATTTGAACACCTGAAGTTTCAGATTCAAGTGATGGCTGTATCACTGTGTTCAGACTTAGAGAAAAACTACAACCTTCCACCTGCCAGCCCTGCCAAATTCAAACAGGATGGTTGGACAGGCCACACTATTCTCCTCCTCACTGGTAATAAGGCTACTGCAAGCCAGATCAGTCTCTCAGTTACATTTCTTCAACTCCCTGTTACGCTTGCTATTAGATTATTGGCAACACCTTTTACTTGAAGCAGTTTTTCCAGTCACACATAAAAGGAAAGAAAACTTTTGCCTTGGTTGAAGATAGTAACAGCAGCAGACTGCCCTTTCACTTTTCGTACTCAAACTGAGTGTAAGCTAAGTACTCCAACTCGGGATTCACATGGCCTACTTTAGATATCAGTTTTAAAAGGACATGGCTTGAGCCCCTAGAGGTGCATATTTCTCTCCTTTAACTCTAAGAGAAGCCAAAGATGAGGAGTGCAGATGCTTGTATGAATACTATCCCATTTACCTCTGATGACATTCAAGAAGGATAGTTTGTACTGAAGGAGTTTAAAAGAAACAGATAAATCATAAAGAGCAAACACCCAAAGTTATAAAGATCATTAGCTACAGCATGGAGCTGGTAGGCAGAAGAAGGAGGCAAATAAAGGCTATTTTGCAGACCTTGGTACTTTCAGAAATTCTCCAGCAATGCTTCGACACGCTCCTCAGAAAAATTGCTGGTTGTTACTAGATGATTATTTCAGCCCAAGTCTCATCGTGGGCCGGGCACATGAGGAAGATGTGGGAGAACCCGTGACAGACAAATACGTGTTCCTCCTTGAAAAGATTTGACTTCTGGGAAAAAGGAGGGAACTGGACCATGAGCTCCTCAATTCTCTGAAAGTATGTGATGTTCAACCAGGCTACTGCCTAGAAAGATGGCTCCACATCTTGCTATCAAAAAACAATTATTTTTTTTTTAAAAAAAGAACTAAACATGTACCTCATTTAAGAATAGGGCATAATTACTTGCATTTAGGTTAGTTTTCCAGGCTGAAAATCTTTCATGAAATACCTGCCAGTTCTTCTGGTGGCACCATGTAGACCACAAAGCCCTCAGTCCTCTGCATTTTTATCCCCTCAGCATTGGCCTCCTTAGATATTTCCTTTTTGCTTCAGTGGAACTGTTTTTAGCTGCTCCCACTTAGATTTGTTTTCCTCTTTTAGTCTGCAGGTCTACACTTCTTTGCCTAATCTAAAAAGAAGATAATGGAATAACTAAGGTATAGGAGCACTTTTACTCTTCCCACTGTGGTCTACCTCAGCTTCCTGAACTGCTCCACAGCTCACAGCTTACCTAGTTTTTCATAATCTTTCCTGATAGTAACTAATCCAAACAACTGTCTGCCAAAGATGTTATCATCTCACTACTCACCAGCATAAATTAATTTGTTAAAACAACACTGACCATTGCATTAAACTAGAGGCACCTCCCTGTTGACCATGTTCCATCAGAGAAACATGCTATTTTTACTAGTTGGTTTAACTGATTTCCAAGCCAAGCAATATAGTTTACATAGCAGAACTCATTTGTTTAACAAGTAATAAGGGGCTTTTTTTAAATCCAGGGGGCAAATAACTGTAGCTATGAAAACGAAATGCATAAGAATCTGAAAACTCTTTTAAAAATTAAAAAAAAAAGGAAAAGACCCTGCAATGTAAATTTATTCTTGCTTTCTCCAAAAGCAGTATCTTAATTTCTTTCTGCTCCTTACCTACTACCAGTAGGTGCAAAGTAACCCAGAAATTCAACAGAAACACTGATTAATGTAAAATGAGCTATTATGTTGCACACATCTCTAAGATTTTCTCTCAATGTCTGCTTTCTTCTGCATATTAAAACCAGAACACAGCTGAGAGAAAATGCTGTGTGGATAGACCATTTGTTTCCTGAACTTTTCTACCTACTATAATGTTTCTCTGAAAGTTGCCACAGCTGGCACAAGAGTGGGGCTTGGTCTGTTCTTTAAGGAGAAGGATGAGAGACACAGATGTAACACAATGTCATGGTCTTCTTATGGAACAGACATAGCTTCAATATATTCTGCAATTTTTCCAGTTCCATATCTCAGAAAATAGTAGCAGAAAATAAGAATTGACAAACACAATTACATGTTCAGAAACAATCTCATGTTCTTCTTGAACAGGCCATTAAGACCTTCAAAAAAATCCAAGCTCTGCTGAGGACAATGATGTCAGTGAACTGCAAAGACTTGATTCCAGCACCTTTTGTAAATTATGTTTTTAAAGTATTTCATAGACACAGCATTCCTTATATGCTGTGTGGCTGTAATGCTGTTCCAACATCAGTTGTATTTGGGAGAAAATAAGATTAAATATTTCTACTCTTTTTCAGTATCTGAGCAACAGAACCAGTAAAGCATCATCGGCTCCACTAGAGAGAGCTCTTGTGCTAACATAATTATATTAATAAACATAATTACTTGTTTGAAATCAGTGGAATCATCTATGAAGGAAGATGCATTGTTACATACACACAAGAAGAGTTAGCAGAATCTGGTGTTGGATGACCACGTTCCTATGATTTACCAAATATACACTGCAAGTTTTTCCTTTTGTGCTCACCTTGCAAAGTGTTCTTGGATAGATTGTTTTCAATGTTCATGTTGAATTTTTCACATTACTCTGGCTACTCTGGCTGTGGAAAAAAGAATCCCAAAACACAGACTCCAGCCCCAAACCAAATTATGTCCTTACAAAGGGCATTTGCAGCTTTCTTGACTTGAAGGCCAGTGCTCAGCATAAATTCAGGTATTTCTGGGTTGTTAAAGTGACTGTAATCCTATTGAAATTCCACTGAGAATAAGCACAGAATGGAACATAATTGGGTACAATATGCTGAGGTGTGTCCTACAAAGCCCTCAGTACATTTAGAGCTATGGCAGACAGGACTGGAATCCCCACTCAGGGTTATTTCAAGGAAAAACACACAAAATATTATCACTGAAGGAGTAGGAACAGATTAAGAAAGTTTTGACATAATCCCAGTGGAGTTTAGATTTTAGTTATAATCACTCATTTGTCCTAATCCTACAAAGTGGCTTAAGGCAGAAGGCTGGAAGAACTACTGGAGCATACACAAAAGGTACAGAGAAGCCTATTGATTGAAGGAACTAAGCTTCCTTTTCTACTCTGTTTCCCTCTGCAATTGTTGTATCTAGTTTTATGCTTTCAGATCTTAATTTCTTTGTTGAAAATGCACAGATTTGTTTTGGTATTTTTTTGTCGATCTTTTGGGAACAATAAGAACCAAATTGTATTCTTACTTACCTGGAACATCCTGACTTCAGTAATACTTGAATGGAGTACTAGATCTAAGACTGAGCATACACGGTCTAAAAAGCAAAAAATTTCACGTCTTCTTACTATATAGTACACCAAAAGTCCATCTGAGTCTCTCCAATAAATCTGTAACTTTTTGATCAATAAGAAAGCACTGTTCTATTAAAGGAAGCGTTAAATTACCAGTGCACTTTATTTCCCCCACCCCCGCCTTCATCACTGCTTTCCCTGTTCTCACTTGCTGCATATCTTTGAGTTGAAAGGCTGCTTAACCCCTGGCATCCCTCTCATTCTGTTATTTGTGTAACTCCTGCTTACCACAAGGAAGACTTTGGGGAGTCATCATATCACAAGCCTGTCTTCAAACTTAAATACACAAGTGCTTTGGGTATCCTATTTCAAATGAAATCTACTATGTTCCCCTAATAGGTACAAATACTGTAAAACAAGCTCTCATACTTTTTTTTTTTTTTTAACTGAGTCATTAGAGAATTCTTCAGTGCACTGGCACAAAATAAAAATTTATTTGGCTGATTGCTTCTGCTCATGTCTCTTCTTTTAAAAAGCATTACCATCACATATATATCAGTCCAGTACCTTTAAATTTATATTTTACAATCTAGTATTCAAAAACATAACATTTTTCCTGGCTCCGTATATGAACACAAGAGAATGTGACAGTAAATTACTTACATCAAATAATTCAGTAATTACTTGCACTTTTGGGTTGCTCTGCAAGGAATTTCCACGTGTACCCACTGAGATTCCACATTTATTTATATTCCTGAAATAATTATCACAGCACATTTCATTCCAATATCTGTTAATCTGACAAGTTCTACTAACTTACAGATCAGAAAAGAAAACATAAAGTCCTTTTCTTTATGTTTCTGCTATGCACTAAGCTGCATAATCTTGTTGTCATGTGAAATTAGCAGCAAAGAAGCCTGTGCAAAACAAACCCTGACATGAACTGTACATGAGCTACAGTAAGACAGATACCTAATCACAAAAAAAACCAGGTCATACATCCCCAGCTACTGTACATAGCTAAGATATTCAGATGATTTCTCTTTCACAAGGTTCCTTTGTTGACAGCTGTTACACAACCAGAATTTGTTACTTTCTTATTTAATATAAGAGTTTTTCCCTTTATTACCTCTAAGTGTTAATGAAGTTACAAAAAAATGGTAATATTGAATGCAACTTAGAGGACAGCTTCAGGCAGAAGGCTATCCACCTGAGAGTCAAACGTGAGAAAATACTAGCTTATTCAACTAGGTTAGTCCTTCATTTTCTAGTCTTAACAAATAGTTCTGTGAAACTGCAGAATTAAAGGATTTCAACCTGCATAGTGATCCAGTACTTGGAAATGGCATAAACTGACAAAGCAGGCAAACCAATAGCAAAATGCATTCAAAGGCAACTAGCATTTTCTTTATACACCCCGAATAAGGATTTTCCTGTCTTATGAGTGTTTAATTGATTTCCTCAGTGCTACCTCAAATTTCACTGCAAGAATCAAAATGCCAGTACAAAGTGAGCAGTCAACTCATTTCCTTAGCCGAGGCAAGGCAGCTAACGTTGCTCAAAATCCACTGAAGAAAAATGCTGATACCACGTTTGATAAAAGTGACAGTGCTCGACCTCTTCCAGAACTTTGTAACACTGTCATCCTTTATTGAAGATAAAAGCGGGAGCAAAGCACAATACAGAATATTAACATGTCAATTCTTTCAGCTTTGGACAATAAAACATTTTGGTTTAAAGCTTGGGCTTTTTGTTTTGTTTTTACATTGTGAATTACAGTTTATCTTGGTTGTGTCATCTTTTTGAAGTGTGGCTTTATGACCAACCACTAAGGTTGAGCTGCTAAACCCAGCTTTTTCTGATAATGTGTTACTATAGAGCAGCTGTTCATGAGGTAGGGAAACAGATTTAATCCTAACAGAAAACTGACTTCATTGCAGGTCAAGTAGATTGTAAAATATATCAAATCATATTTCACTAAAATTTATTTGGAAATAAACAAAATGTTTTACTGTTGTTTTTTATTCCAATCAGTTCTCAAAATTTTAGCAAAACTTTATTTTCCCGTGAAAGCTAGTGACAGTGAAATGTCACTCAACATAGACATTGCATGTACTGAACTATGAGACACGCACTTTTATTTTGATTCTTAAAATACCAGAATATTTTAAAAGTCAAAATCATGTACTATCTATTTATAATGTGAACTAGATTCAAAAAGAGCAAAACTATTGAGAAGATTTGCTGAAGCATTTCTGTATTTAAGTGTTCATCAAACTGTTAAAAATAAATCTTCATTTCTTTTGAGTGTGAGTAGTCTGAGCATGCTATGTCATCTCTAATGGAAAAGTCAGGTCATTTTCTCAGGTATGATGCACTTACTACTGAAAAAAACATGATGATTTGTCTCTTTTTATTACATATTATTCAGATAATGATAAATAATTAAGTTATTTAGAATCATGGAACTTGTGACATTACTAAAGTAAACAGAGATGATAATATAAATGGATTTGGAATACTTTGCTTGGATTTTTTTATTATCCCAAAAGATTTCACAGAAGTTGAAAAAATGCAAATAATTTTCAAAAGTGTAAAAATTTCATTCTGTTTAACACTGAAATATTATCAGTTATTTTAAGATCGTTGTAAGAGAAAAGACAGTACATGAGTTAATTACAGATCAGAATTAATTTCCAGATCCTTTATAGCTGATATTACTTTAAAATCTGTATATGACTTCATGATTTAACTACAGAAATTACCTTGTCACAGAAAGATTAAATGAAAAACACAGCTAAAGCAGGGTTCAGGACTGGACTCTCAGGCATCTCTTCAGGTGTTTACAGGAAGTGTCTGCACGTATACCGGGTGTGGGGGAGGCTCAGCTCCCTCTAAATTGAAGTAGATTTTGCCAGCACAGCTGATAGCATAGAGAGCCCCAAAAGCTCATTCCAGTTATTGAAGCCTGCCCTGCCACCAGCTACTGCTCCAGTGGGGCACGGGGCTCCCTTCAACTTGTGCTAGATCTGTCAGATCTTTTGGATTAAGGTGGATGCCCACGTATAGTCAGATGAACGAGTCACAGAGCCCCACTGATTCTGACAGGTTGACTCTCACTCACATGTGAGCATTTCCACTGTCAATACGCACTTCTATTACTTGTCTGACTCTGGAGCTGCACCCCACCTACAGCTTCACCCAGCACATGTACCCTCCTTAGGAAGAATACTCTCCTACCTGAAACTTTTAATTAATAAACTGCCTCACAACCTAAAGTCTTCATATACCTGATAGTTTTCCTCACTTTAATTGTCTTACTTATACTTGCATCTTCTTAAACCATATGAATTTCCTGAAGTTGAAAAACCTTCAGCCATTACATACTATTAGTATACTTCTCTGTTTCCAACCAACTTTCCTCTGCACTCACCTCTTGACAAAACTGTACACACCTCACTTTTATACTCTGTCCCCACAAACCAATTTTGTTTCCTATTGTTTCTATCTGGATTATTTTTGCTGTGTTCTAAATTTCTCTCAGGCACTTTTTAGTGATGTGAAATTCAGAACTGAAAGAATATCAGCTGCCACCAATACAGTTGTGTAAAGTATTATTCGTACCTGGGAACTCTTCCAGGGCAGAAAACAAAATGCAGGCATTAGAACTGAAAAAAACCTGATAATAACTGATGTGCCAACTGTATTACCACCATCTGTACTCTGACTCTCTATCTTTATAAATGGATGGGGTCCATAACAGAGTAGTTTTCATTCCTAAAATAGAATGGATTGCCTTAAAAAAAACCTTCTAACTACTCCTGGCAGGAAACCCATTAATGAATCTTTATTCTGTTTAGAGATAATTTTCCCGGTTTTACTCAGTTTGGTTTACTCATAAGCTGAAAATATCTGTCATGGCAAAAAGCATTATTCAATCATTTTCCCACAATCTACTGAAGTGTCCAAGGTAGAATTTCAAAAGCTTTTAAGTAATTTCGAAACCAAACCAAAAAGTTCAGAAATCAGCATGACATTACCAGTATTTTGACACAGGAACATGCAAACAGACGCTTTATCAGATTTTTAGAAATTGCCAAATTTCCATTTCTTTCCATAGGAATACCTAAGCTTCAAGCTTTTGAAAACCACAGCAAGTAGGAATAGTCTCATGAGGTAATTTACAGCACCATCTTTTGTATAAAAAGTCTGCCACTTCAGAAATAGGGCTTCTCTGCTGTTTGACTATGTAAAAGAAGATCTTGTGACCAGAATCTTTTTTTATTAGATATATTTGACTAAGATGTAACATCTTATTTCTGAAATTACTATCGCAGTACTTTATTGGCATGTCTATATTAGAATATTGCAATGAAATCCATCTGAAGCCACATCTTTTTTCTCAGACAGAAAAAAAATTATTAGAGATTTATTATTAAATGCTGCTCTTGTCAGTGGGTTACAAGATCTACCTCTGGGTGAATTTTAAGACACTGCCTTTCACCTGTGCACTTATTTATCTTTTCTACCTGAGGTCTGTTGTTATTCCCAAACACATTCCTGCATTTGAGGCCTATGAACACCTTTCATTTCAGAGAAGAGGTACAATCAGTATTTTCCTTTTAAAGACATCTTCACTTTGCAGTTAGTGTAAGACTTTCTTCTGTTTAAGGCACACATAGAGTAGAGAATTATGTTTAGATTTGTTCTTTTAACAATAATTTCTAATTTCAGATATACCAGCTGATGGTTATTTTTACAGGCAATGACCCAGGAAACAGGATACCACTTTGGCTTTGTAATTTTTCCTGCACTGTGTTCCTCACATAAACAATAGAGTTAATATTGGAACTCTTTTAAAAATGCAGGGAAATGATTAATTAATGTGTCTATTAATTATTTGGGGAAAGGTGAAGTCCAAGGTGGCATATTCACAGATGTCAAAATAATTTAGGTTACTGAAAACCAGAAAGAACTGTGTGGAATTCCAGAGGCACTTTAAAAGATAGACAACTGTGCTGCCTGACTGCAGTTAAAACTCTGTGTTAACAAAGGCATGTTAATGTACAGTGGGAGGTAAAACATTCAATATGATTTGAGCTGACGATACACCTTCATGAGCTCTAAGTGAACAGTAATCAGTTGGGAGTGGGGCATAGGAGACAATGAGTCATTGTTGGCATCTCCATTAGCATAATTATTAATTATTTGAGGGACTAAATTTTAAAATGTATTTTAAAATTGGATTAAAATAATACCCAAAAACTTATATAATACCATGAATGAGATTAGTTGGGTTTGCATTTACTGCTCATAAACCATTTTACTCCCTTGTACACTTTTCCTTTCTCATTTCTATAATTTATTCACCTTTTTAACATCTGTTTTAAAATTTGACTGGAAGAGCTTCCAGGCTCTGTGTTTGTGCAGTATGCAGCCCAAAGGAACTTTATGCAGCCTGGAGGCTTGTGGACAGCAACACACCACAAATTAATGCATCCTACTGAAGGCCAGTCATGCTTTTGTTTTGAATGTTGTGCTTAAATAGAATCACCTCATTTGAAATAAATAATAAAGTACAACTAGAAGGTGCTCAGAGAATGTAAATGCTAATATAATATCAAATTTTCATGAAATGAAGATTTCTAAGCATCAAGATTCTTTCCTTTGGAGAGGAAATATTGGAGAGCAATAAAATAATGCACACAAAGGCAAAAGCAAATCATGAACTCTTATTCATTTCTTCGTTGAAAAAAAAAAGGCAACAGCCAATAATATTGAAGGAATATTAATGACCTAGAAAAGGAATTTCATCCTTTCCTTGTGTGAAGGGAAGCAAAAGAACTCCCTGTGATAGATACAGTTGAACCCAACAGATGAAAAACAAACAGGATGGAAGAGGGGCATACAGTTACCTGAAAGTGGCACAGACATTTAACATGATCTAAAAAGGATCCTAAGAGGTCCATGTGGCAACTATGACAGAAAACCTGCAGGAGACTTGCATTGTGCTGAAAGCAGATGGAGGCCAGTCAGGACACTAAGGACATCTCCACAGAATAAAAATTCCTTAAGGATAGAAAACTTCATTCTTCAGTGTATCAACCAACAAGTGTCTGACTAAAATTATAATAGACAATTTCCTTCAAAGAATGTTATTCCTACAGCTTGTACTTTGTTGACCAATAAGGGCCAGTACCGCATGCAGGTTACTCATGCAGTAAGTAGCACAATAATCTCATACATGATTTCTTGGGTTTTCCCCAAGACCCTGGTATAGCTTGCCCAAAGTTGATCTGGTTTTTACTGCTTCTCATATAATTCTGCACAATCCATTAGCTGTAAATTGGACAGTTATTTTTCCAAAAGGCAACTTGATGTTGCCATGAGGGATCTAGGTGCAAATCTCATTTCAAATCCTACTGCGTATGATAATTTTTTTTTGTTATTATTGTTCACATATAATTTTGGATATGGTTTGGTGTCCTGAACTGCATGTAAAGACATCTGCTTCTGGAATTGTTAGTCCACAACCTTCAGGGGAGTTTAATGTCAGAAAAAAGTCTTTTTTCCCTGCAGATTCTAGAGGGCAAAAAGCTTGTCAGAGTTTAACGTTATTACCAAATCACTCATAACAGAAAGGCAGAGTGAAAGAATGTGCAACCTCCTCTCTGGTTGCATAAATAGCCAGCAAAGTAAGGGGTAATTTTATGCCTGAGGGTTTTGCCTCTAAATTAGCCATTCAATAATATTGATAATGGGCAGTATCTTCTATATTCAATCCAATCTATACCTGTGCACTTAAAGTCTATTTTATTTTTGTACATGAAGTCTGTCTTTAATGCAACTTTGCCAGTGGCTTCAAAGGAGCTGGAAAATCCTTTCAGAAACAGATTTAGGGAAGATCGCTGGGGTCTACTGCACCAGAAAGAAGAATGGTGTTTTTTGTCTTTTGGGAAGTGTAGCAGCTTCGATACTTTCATTTCACATGACCTCAATCTGGTCTGTCTTGTCTTGATGGGAAATATATTATGGTCCTGATTTGTTCTGATACAGTAGCCTCCATTCTTTTGTTAATAGATACTGAGTGTACTTTTCCAGTGAATGCCAGCAGGCAAAAATCACAGCATGAAATCAGCATGTGGCAAGTTCAAAACAAGCAAAAGATAATACTTCAATCAGTGAGCACACAATTGTTGGAATTCCTTGCCACAGGATTGCTGAAATGCAGAGCAAGACAAAAAAGAATCAGAAAAATTAATGCAAAGGGAAAAAAAACGTCGGGGTCCACTAAACACAGAGGTATTACCTTTATCAAAGATCCTGATCTGAGAATGGTTGTAGCCTGGGAGAATATCACTATGTTCCTTCTCTGGTGCTGTATTTTAGTGCAGGCATCCTCTGTGAACCCCTCTGAAACAATCTGTGAATGGACCTTTGATCTCACATTATTGTTTTTCTATTTATTTTAAAACATTTTATTTTCAAAACTGCTCAGAATTTTCAAAGCGAGCACAAGTTTCAGGCAAAAGAATTTAATGCATATATTCCAAATAAATGCATTTCATAAAATCATTCTACCAGATGTGGTCATTAATCCATTTGTTTCCCTTTTTGTGATCAACATTTGCATTTTTTCCTTTCTCTATTCATATCCTTTTATACTTTCATTTGTACTAGATCTTTTCCTGAAAGTACTTATTACTCATATGGTAAATCTTTCATTGTTTGTACAAGCCCCATGTGCAGGCAGGCCTTGAACTCTCTGAAGTCCTTTAGGCATCTCAATTAGCATAGCAAATGATTGATGGTGACAAAATGTGATGTCATATTGGTTTTCTTTTTCCAACTGTGTTCATGCAAAACCTTTGAGGAAAAAATGTTTCAATTGAAAACAAACAAGAAAAGAGTCCTTTAATTACCATCTCAAAATAGAGCTTCAGAACTGTCCTTACTGTTTGGTAACAGAATCCCAGAATTTAGGGAGAGATGGTAAGCACTGCTTACACAGAGAAAGTGAAGCAGTGAATTTTACTCTGTAAAGTCTTGCAACAGAAGAACCCATCTCAATATCTAAAGGAAGGGCAGACAAGGTCTTACAGATACAAATCCTTACTCTAATGAAGACTTCAAAACACTGGAAAGACCCATGTTCTCGGCGGTTGGGAACAGCTCCATTTTTTATTGAAAATTGCAGCAATTTCTGTAAAAAAGTTGTACATGATTTAGGCCCAAGGGGTGAAAACAATATTCACCCAGTTTTATGAAACTAAAAACTTAAAATCATGATTATGAAAGTATCTCAAGATATAAAAGGATTTTAGAAAAGTTTCATATATCACTGTTTAAATTGAAAGTGAACCAATATGGTGAATACTGTGTCCAGGTTTGAGTCTTCCCTCTGTCTCAAAAAGATGGAAAACTCACATAGCAAGGTGAAAGAAACACTGAAGTCATGTCACATCACATACAATGGAGAAGGGAGAACTTTCAGGGCACTTTCCTCGGGAGGGACTGAGGCTGGGCAGGATGCCAACCCACAGATCAGGATCAGGCCCAGTGACAGTAACCAGAACTTCATCATCTTGGACCCAGAAGGTCCTTGAACCACAGATTGCTGGAAGTTGTAAATCCTCCTGTTCACATACACACAACAGGCAATATCTGCCAGAACTGAAGACAGGGACAGCCCAGGCCAGCCGTCCTTGCGCTATATTCTTAACATGAAAAAAGGTGGAGAAGGGATGGAAGTTTGAGCACATGACTCAATCCCTTGATTGGAAATGGCGTCAGCTGGACTACACATCAGATGGAGAAGACAGGATCATTTAAACAAGGCTGTTTTCCAGATGGAAAAGACTGCCTTTATCTGGTACTGGTGCAGTAAAATGTTAATTTTGCATACTTTTAATGCTAAAGTAGTCAGTTGGTTTAGGCAGGGTGAGGTGATTAACTAGAGTGTGAAAAGGTACAAGAAAGGGAAGAAGAGCTTCTTAAGTTGTATAATGAAGTTATCCATCACATTGCCACATAGGACAGCTCTTCTACACCTCAGTATAAAAATTGGCTGGCTCTAGAGATATGATTTTACTTGAAGGTAAACAAATTAGTAACTCACTAAAATTACTGTAAGTCCTTTTCACAGAATCACAGAACCACTTTTCTATGGAAAGAATTATTTATAAACAATTCAGTCTATCATAATCTCCTCATTTCCAAAGTCCATCTGTAAACAATCACTGCTTATTTTTCACAGTATTTTACAGTCCCATGGCCTGAAGACAGGGAATACAAATGACTCTGAGGTATCCAGGTCTGTCAAGAACAAGTTTACAGCCACCTTCATCAAACCAGAATGTCCAAACCCAACTATTTGGTCCAAAGAACCTCTAGTTATGGAAGCAGAAAGGGATATAGGGTAAGAAATGGGAGGTAATGACAAGATGGTTATCAGGCATCACCTTTTCCAAAAATTTATCTTTCTTATCTCAAAAAACCACAAGTCGTGTCTTTCCCATAGTCTAAAACAGCCATATAAAGAAATAAAATCCTTCACATTAAGCTAATAGTAGGCAGCAAGACAGCCATATAGAAAGCAAATATGCCAATTATGTAATTAGAAAATTGATTTTCCGCAGTATTCCAAACATTTTCTTGAGTATAAAGCCAAGAGAATGTGGATGTTTATACGTATTTTAGCAGCCACCTCTTAAAAGGCCTCAGGAAGTCTCACTGGGAGAAAAAAGAAATTACCCCAAAATATTCTAAAACAATCACAAAGAAGTAAATCTTGTGCTCCAGAACTGTTCCCAGAGAAAGTGAGTCAAGGGCAATTTGCAATTTCTAAATGTTTCATAGCCTAAAAGGAAGGATCCTTCATAGAAAAGGAGAAGGTTGCACTCTGAATCCAACTTAATCCTGACACCTTCAGGCTAAGAAAATGCATGTCATTTGAGCAAGTATTGGAACTTTCACAGAAAAGGTAAACATCATTGTTTGTTATGGAAAGGTTGCTGGTCTACAGCTAATTTAAACTTTTGTACATTCTGGTGCAAAGTAGCCAAGGCAGAGGGATCATCTCTGTTTGTAGTTACAGTCCCTCACTTGTTTAAAAACGTGAGTATCTCAAAATCTGCTTCTTCATGCTCAAACAAAGAATATGGGACCATAAGTTGTGCTCAACCTGGAGTCCCAAATGCTAGGAAACAGTTTCCAAAGCAGTCTTTTCAAATGACAGTAAGAACCACAGAATTATGACTTCCAAAGAAAAGACAGACCCTGCCTGAACAGGAAGCAGGACAGGAGCAAGGTGTGAGAAGTGAAGGAGAGAAGGTTAGTCTGGTGTTCTTCAGAATTGTGAGGAGTCTACAGACCCTGATGAAAAAGAACTCTTGGTTGCAGAGTCTGGTTCAACTGCGAGAGGAGGCAAGCTACACTGACTCCTTAACTGCACGGGGTGTAATGTATTCTTCCTATCACAATGGAGAGGGCAGTTTGGGAATTCTTTATGTCACCCAATAAACAGAAAATTAGTGCCAAAAACTCTGTGGATAGCTTATCAAAGTCTTATTGAACACCCTTCTGCTTTTTGTGGTTAACTGCTCTGGGCAAGATAGTAAGCCATAATCCAGTAGTGGAAATGAATGTGGTCCCACCCAGAAAGGGCCCTATGTCTGTTACAGTCTCCTCACATGGATTTTTAGGAGCCAAATATTCTGATATAAATGAGAATTTCCAAAAAGCAATTATTCACATTTAATTGGATTTAAATGTATTCAAAGGCTTTTCTTTTCTTCTGCTATTTCAAAGTACAGTCTGATTTTTTGCAAAAGCAGTTTAATGCAGCTATTAATAAACTTACACTAGTTGAACTAGTATTGTGAAAATTACATACACTGTAACGTAATATATAAACTTGGAACATAGCAGAGTATACAAGAAGGAAATTAAAGAAAGAGATAGCCCAGAAAATAATTTTTTTACATAAAGAAAGTGGAATCTGTAGAATGGTGTATCTATGTCTACAGAAATTAAATTCTAATGGTCACAGGCTACATAGCCAAATGACAGATAACAGTGCCAGAGTCAGCAGTTGAGAGGAAGTCTCTGCCCTATGATCCAAATCATGGATTGAAGAATATGAGTTCAAGAGAAAGCAGTGCAAAGTGTCTTTTATCTGGTCTATTTGCCATATAGGTATAGATACAATCCGTGCTTCAGTGACATTAAAAACATAAAACAAACAAAACAACAAAAATCCAAATTGCAGTAAACATTCAAGAGATTTTTCTTTACCTCCCTTTTAGTCCTCTTTTATCTCTGAAAAGGGGAAATAGATCTTTGTCTAAAGTGTCACATTCAGATTAACAACAAAGATTTAGAGGATTTAACCACAGAGGCACCCAGTGTTAGAAGAGACAAGAATCCAATTTCTACTTTTTGGTCCTCTAGTTAGGTGCATATCATTAACCTAATCTAATTTTCCTCTAGACATTAATAGGTGCAAAACCAATTATTTGTTTTACCTGGCTACTTGAGGAATTTCTAATTTTAGAAGTATTTTCAGCTAAATAATTTCAGTTTTTATTAAGTGCAACCAAGTTTGCTCATTTCTTTCCGTTTAGGGCAAACAATATCTTCAAGGAAAGATTAAAATTTTCTGAGAATTTCCATAAAAGGTTAACTCATTAAAATTATTTTTAACTCAGTTACGTTCTAAAACTTTTAGATCAGTGTGTTCAAAGACTGTGATGAGAAATAGTCTTTGCATTACATGTATTTCCCTTATATAGAATTTCACAATTATGCCTGGATTTCAGAAAAAAAAGAACCCTTCTGTCACACAACTCTCCACTCTGCCTTTCTTCTGTCCCTGTTCAGACCCTATAAATATCTAGAGTGCTTGTGCTCAATATAACTGTTGAAAATCAGGCTGTGTATGTGTCAATTTAAGTGAAAAGTTCCTGGAGGGACCAGACCTCTACTCTCAAGGTTTCCAGTATGCTAGGGGGGAAAAAAATACTATAGAATCTCCACTTTGGAATTAAAATCTGAATGTTTTGACTAAGAGACATTATTGACACATATTCGATCTGACTCATAGAAGGTTTGATATCAGGTTCCTATCCTGCTCCTTTAGAGCTGAGTCTTTCACCACAAACTGCTCTCTCTTAAATGCAACAGGGAAAACACTGCAAAAGGTTTTTTGCTTCTGTATCTACTGTCTATGTCTACTGATATAGACAAATATACTGATATATACTGATATATACTGATAAGACCAAATCATTTGTAACGGTTAAGTCTCTAAATGAAATTGCCTTCCTAAACAAGACTTTATGCAACCTTTTCTGCAAATGCTGGCATGAGGAAATGAGTTTTATCCATTGAGAGGTAAGAGTTAAAGCCTTTCACCAAAAGTGATGTAGTCAAAGAGATGCTGAGCATCAGCTCTGAACAACCAGAGTGGAAGATGATGTTGCTCAGAAACTCTGAAAAACTTGGATTCCTAAATGTGTCTCTTGCCTCCTGGTTTGGTTCAACAGCTAAAGAAAAAATTAACACTGACAGGTTCCCAAAGGAGATATTGCTGCCAGAAGGACAATTTCCTCTAGACTGGTTAACAGCAGTCCAAATAAATCTGTCTTCAATGAAAGTTTTAAAAACAAGACTATGAGCAGTATGTTGGAGTAAATATTCTTGATAATCTTGGCAGTCAAAAAGGCAAAAGAAAAGCTGAATCTGGAAGAAACATGGGAATGGCTATTCTGAAACAGAACTATAGTATAACCATCAAGTATCCTATTGCTAACATTGACCAGTACCATCTGCTGTGGAAGAAGACTAGAAAACCCTCTCTTAAAGGAACTCAAGTTCATCAGTTGCCTTATGCCCTAAGACATGATGAGTTTTGTCTTTAGAAATCTTGGGGGCATATAAAGGGAGAAGGAAGATCCTGAGCATTTTATCTACCTATGAAACTGCCCTTCCTCTCTGGAATCTTGATAAATTAAGGTATAAAAGCCAGACTGCTACTTGCGTGTTTAATAGTGTTTTGGGACAGGCCATGTCATTTTACTCATTTTGTCAATTGCAAACGCTGCAAAGTTAAATCCAGTAGGGGAAACAAAATCAAATTGTTTACATACACAGAACCTGTGTCACCTATGCAGATCTATATAGTACTAACATAAACCTTTATTTCCAAGAAAAAGAAAAATATTAGGCTTCCACAGGACCTTTGATGGGATTCAGCTGCACTGGCACATGGTTCTGCAGTCCACATGTGAAAATGGGAGAGAGAATTGTTTGGTGTGAATGTTCTAGGACTTCATCTGTCTTGCTATTTTTTACCATAAACCTTTTTTTATCATCTTCTGGAAAACTACTTCCAAGTTTTGTTTCAGCCAAGCTTCTATATTAGGCTGCTTTCTGTTCCCACTAGCATTTACTCTGTGTCATCACTATTTGGTAATGCTGTCATTTGCTTGAAGGTAAGCTCTTCGAACTTGATTTTGAAGAGACATAATAGTCTTCTCACTCAGCTTTCCAGAGCATTTCAAAATAGGTTCCAGACCTGAAGTAATGAACAATTACTATCCTTAGTGGAATTCACTAATTGCATGATTCATATGTAACACAGGAATCATTCTCTACTTGTATTGTTAAAACTGACTTTCTTTTTCCTAGTTCTATCTATAAAATGTTCAATTGCAAATTTAACAAATTTGCCTTGACATGTGCACTTCCATGCAAATAGCAAAACTACAAAAAGACAAAGTGGCATTCAACACAGAAAAAAATTTTTATCATTATCCTGTTTCTCAGTGAGTTTCATGTGGATTTTTTAATACAAGCAAGGCAAGGCAAGAGTAAACTCATATGGCTCAGTGAAAGAACAAAATAAAAGGAAGAGGGAATTGAAACTGGTCTCCTGAACTGCAGTTTTAATGACTATATTTTTATAAATTCATAAAGGTCCCCCTGCCTGTCTCTTTTGGTAATTCTGAAGAGCCTTCACAAAGATGATCTGAGTGAATTTAAGTTCTCTAAACTGCAGGTAAGCAATGTTGGGGATTGTTTAGCTAGAAAGCCACAGCACTTTGCAAACCTAGGGGGAAAAAATTACAGGTTAGGGAGCCTTACAAATTTATCGATGATTACTGAAACACAGATTAAGCTAGGTTTCTTTCAAGGAAATATATTGCATTAAGTAGGCCAAAAAAAATTTGCCTTTGGTTTTGTTTCTTCTTGCACACAGAGGTCAACCATTACAGTGACATGACTCTCAATTTGCTCCAATTTGCTAATGTTATTTAGGGTCACATATCTCAAAGGCCGGCATAACGTGGACCAGAAGAACAAGCCAACCTCCCACTCTTCCTGTGACTCTCTCTGCTTTCAGGAATTCCTCCATCTGCCTTTTCCCAGAAGTGTAATTCATGAAAAACTTAGATTAGTAAGTGTTAATTACGTTTGTGAAGTCTTCTACATCTATCTATAGCTTTTCTTTTTTCAGATCATCCCAGGTTTTTCTCCACCATGCTTTCTGTTTCAAATCTTTTAAGTTTCACAAAAAAGTAGTTAGCGGGGATCGTCGCATCCAGCAAGTCCTCCTCCCAAATGCTTGGCAAGCCTAAAAAGCACCATCTGAGGCCCAGAGTTAGGAAATCTTCCTTTACACACCAGTGTAGGGTGACTATCTGACTCTCAGTAAGAAAACCTGATGCAAAACTGCAAGCTGACAAGAGTCACACCATGAACCACAAAATAGATTTGGCAGGTCAAGGTTTCAATAACTGGTTAAAGCTAGAAGTAACTGAACGAAAAAAAACACAAGAAACCAGCTGATCTCCTGCTGCTGAACCTGGGTGAGCCTGGAGGTTGCCTGCACTTTGGTAATGCTGGGAAGGGACAGATTTTCTCACACTTGTCCACTCAGACTTCCTCATTTGTCTGACCACGAGCAGTCAGCAGCTGGCACAGCCACCTGGCCAAATTGGCAATAGACATCCTTTTGCAGCTTGGGTGTAAACTGAAGCATCTGGAAATGGCTGTGGTGCCATGGGATGCCATTGACCTTTGGCTCCATTGTATTGCCTGAGATGAAGTTTCCTATAGGTGGTGTGCAGCCAGCTGCAGTAACCAGCTTCACCAATGTCACCCCTGGCTCCAGTATGTCCCCAACCATGCTGGGTCTGAGTTTGGTACTGACATTTTCTTTGTTCCTGAATAAGCAGTTGTTGTCTTACTCTGCTCCACTTCCACCTGAAGAAATAGGCTGGCATGGGAACAGAGCACAACAGGGAGCTTTGTGCAAGGCTTGAAATGCCAAACAGGACACACTCTCTGGGGATACGTGTGGCTGCAGGTGTCTGCTCTTTTGCCTCCCACGGTTACCTCTGGATATGGGCAGAGGCAGGAAACTGAGTCATCCTCCCAAGGCAGGCTCTTCCTTCAACATTAATGAGGATTTTGCAGAAATCCCTCATCTCCTGCAGTGTCCTTAGGACTGAGCTCTATCTGCTATGAAATCAGATGCTTGGAAGGGGAGAAGAAGTCTTAACTAGAAGATACAATGCAGAGGAAACACAGCACCTTGCAACAAACATGACCACATTTTGTATGTTGTCCGCAGACTTTTTGCAAACTTAAAAATTGGACATATGACCATATTTTTTCCTTTGTTTGCCATATTTAACCTTGCCTGACATGTATGTTCAATTAAATGATTCTACTTTCTGGGTAAATTATCCCAGGCTTACTCAGCTTTAATCTGAAGCAAATATTCTGACTTGGTTTTTACTTCATCTTTTCTATATTACTGCAGTTCAACCAATTCACCACAGGTTAAAAAAGAAAAAAAATAAAAAAAGTGTTCAAATATTTATTGATTTTTCAAAACAGGAGGGAGAAGGGGGGAAATGTAGGACTGTTCTATGATTTCTCAGAATTTATGGAGATATTTATACTCATGAATCTGTGTATTCCTTTATTAGACAAGCAGCCCTTTTGAGATAAACAACTTAACTACTCTGAAAAAAAAAATAGCTTTTGGTGGCTAAATCTCCAGGAAAAAAGAGTTCTTAAATACTTGTGAACGCTGGTTTGAAGTAATTGGTGGAGCAAACATTTTACCGAAAGTTAAGACTTTTTTATGCGGAATTGATTTGAACCTGCCTACAGGTCACAGGTACCAATTTGGTACCTGTGAGTCTGTTGTGAGTTTTATGGGTATTTGCCCATCAAAATAAATGTATCAAACTGTCTTCTACAATCTGTAGTCCCTGATTAAAATAGTTTTTACTATTTGATTACCCTTATTAAACAGAGTTCTTTGATGAAACCTGGGTCTTATTGGTGGTTTTAGTCTTGTACTATATTTGTTGTATGCCATTTATAAATTTCTATTATATGACACGTGTACTGCCAGCAACTGTATTTTTGCAATTCCAATATGCTGTGGCTGCTTCCAAGGCTCAGTGACCCCCTCACCCATCTCACACTTGCAGGGTGTAGAATTACTGTGTGGAGCTATAGAAAAATTTTGTATTTTCATGACGTAACATCAATATTAAATGCTCAAAGATTCTTATGATTTTGAATGCTCAAGGAAAAGAAACAGAGAGGATAAAGATACATTTATCTCTGCAACATTGTTGTAATTTTTTTATTGCCTGACTTTAAGGTGATTTAAACACAGAGAAAATTCTACTAAGAAAATTATCAGTGAGTATTGAAAAGAAGTACCCATGGAAAATACTGCAATTAGTCTTGAGTAGACTTGTTTTCAGTCTTCTCTTCAATATAGTCCCTTCATACAGTACAGACACTTCTCTGTATCATTTTGGCTCTATGCGTGCATACCAGTGCACAGAGATGTGCACTATTGTACACGTAATTCCAGTTCCACTATTTCTAAACTTTCTGCACTAACACATAATATATATGCAGTTTAACTAGTACATATTGGCACATATTTTTAACAAGCAGCCGTTTCGCAAAGGTTGGAAGTTAACCCTTACGTCCATGGTCCAATGACCATGGGCCTGTGGTCTGTTTCCAAGGCCCAGGTGCATGGCTACACATCGAGATTACAACGGGGAAGGAAGAGCTGTGCAGAACAGAGCAATTCTGATAAAAAAAAATTGGCTGGTAGCATCAGTTCAGCCTCTACATATTTCTTAACACTTTCGTGTTGTTGAGTCACACTGCATTATAAGATCACCTTGCAAATCAGAAAATTGTGATGATTGAAACATCTATGTTAAAACTACATTAAAACTTTTAACTTCTATGTTAAAACAACTTCTGATGCTCAATAACTATAGGCCAAATGTCAAGATATTTACTGATAGAGTTAGATCCTAGCGAGCATTAGTTGGCATCCTATATCAGAGTACTACCTGCAAAAGCTGAAGGCATACTCTGACTGACTGAGGTGTTCAGCAACTTCCAAAGCCATGTGGGTGCTCAAGGTAGCACCATTCGTCCAAGAGGCTGGGAAAAAAATAAAAATAAAAATTAAAATTAAAAAAGGGAAGTAATTTGGCCCATAATCAGTTAGCCTGTCAAGTACACACAGCTGTACACAATACAGATTGCAGAGTGACACTCTGGTTCTATCAAATCCGCCAGAAAAATGCTTACTGGCTTTAACAAGGACAGATTTAATCCCAGAACCTGAAATATCTCCACAAACCAGTTAATTTTCAATATAAAATGTCTAAATGTATGTTTTATCAAGCCACTTTTATGTTTCACTGGCCCCTTTATCTTGTGTCAACCAAAAATTCATAATACCAATTTTGACTGAAGGCTGGCTTTAATTACAATTTTTTTTACATGTCTCAACTGCTTTTTGTGTCCTGGGAAATGAGAACAATTCTTTCTATCATATTCAGAAAGAAAATGAAAAGGTTGGTAAATGTATAAGTAATTTTAACTGATTCATTGATCTGAATACTTTTAAAGTAATACAGTAAGTATTTCTGTCACACTTTGAAGTTAAGCTTGGAGCTCAGTTCCATCCCTTAGGGTTATTTTATAGCCATTAAGAATGTGTACCTTTTATCTGGTGCCTTCAATTAATTGAATTTCAAAAATATTCTCAAATGTTTTTAGAAAATCATTTAGTTCCTGGAGGACATTCCTGTGTGATTTATTGTTACAGTAATTAAAAGCAGTGAGTATTACACTGGTCACTGTTGGAACTCCTGTCTGCCTTTGGCTATATTTTGGTTTAAGTTAAAACGTATAGTGCACTTGAGAGACTTGTGAAGGGAGGTAAAAAAAAAATTAATTATTTTCAGATTGCTTCAGAATTTTGGCACACTTAGAAATAACCTCTTAAAGTGATCACAGTGATATTTACATGATAATTGTATGCAAGCACAATTAAACTTCTATATTAAACAATTAAATAATGTTTTTCCTGCTATGGTGAATTATTCCTGACCACCCATATTAGTATTCTGTAGTTCTAATCAGTGCCATAAATAATTTTCAGTTTTACACATTCTGCTCTGAAGCAATTATTAAGAGCTCTCAGGAAGAGTTAAAACAGCTAATGAAAATAATTAGCAGAAAAAAAATGATGGTTCATCCTGTACTGAAAGATAACCCTAAGTGAAAACTACAAACGATGCTTTAATTGCATCTTTGTTTTCTGAGGCGCAAACAGTTCTCTACTGTAATCCCTTTTGTGCCAGAAGTGATCGCTCACAAGTAGCATTTCACAGAACTACTCACTCACAGGAAGATTGGTGGGATTAGACCCACGGCCCAGGTTTCTTTAGTTGTGTAACACGGAGGAAGGATCTTTTTTCTGTATTGCTTCTCTGGAGCTCTACCTCAGCAACACTGCTCACCTGAGCACGGTCTGCTGGCTCAGGTTGCCCTCCACACTCGGGCAAAGCCACATTGCAGAAAGAACTTGGTGCTGCTGACTCACCTGGTATCTTCTGCCTTTTCAGGATCTTCAAGGAGGCTTGAAATCGTTCTGCTTCTAAATCTTTAAAATTATGCTCTTTTCCTACTAAAAATAATCCTCTTCACCCATCCACATATTGAGCACAGTAAGACAGCCTTAGATATTTCTCTAACCACAACAACATATTTTTCTATCACAAAACAAGTATATTCCAAAAATCGTGGGCTCACAAATGGAATTAGGGTACTTGCTTAGAAAATTATTGAAAAAGTAATCATGAGCCTGTATCTTTGTGGACTACAAAAGACCCTCAGATGGCCACTCAAGATCTGAAAATAAATCTGGTTTACTATCTTAGGTATGCATTTATGAATAAAAGTCTAATTCTACAGATTCTGACCAATACAGGTCAGTAGCAGATAAACATTTCACATTTAAATGTACACAGTGAAGTCATTGTTCAAAGTAATAACCTATCCTTTTAATAAACCATCCCTGTTACACTGAAATGCCTAAAGGTTTTCTAATGTGCATCAGTCTTTCGAACATCACATAATGAATTTAATGTGAGAAAAGGAAAAGAAATGTACCTGTATGGATCCCTGCACATTAAGATAAACCTTGCTGCTCTGAGGCTGGTATAAAATTTGGCACCCAAACCAGATGAGGACAAAAGTACTTTCAGTGAAAATCTGATCCCTATCCATGTATTTACTACATTCTGAATTATACTGGCTTTCCTGTGAAATTATTCCAGTTAAGTAAATTATCTCAGAGGTTTCACAATTAAGCTAATGTGTTCCTAGGACCTTCATAGTGACCATGAGTTATGATACATACATTAGTATATTATTCCTTGACTAGGCGTGATTTAGTAACCTCTATAGGAAAATAAAGGCCAAAAAAGTTAGAGATCGAGCTGGCGTTCTTCCCGATCTGATGTCTTAGAAAGTAGGTCTTCAAAGCATAGCCACAGTGCTGAAGGAATTGACACTGACAATTAAAGTGATATTCCCTTTCTTAATGGAAATATGTGGTGCTATCACCAGTGCTGTTTGTCTAATGACATGGAAAATTAAGGTTTTTAACCACTTGGTATCATTTAATAATGGCCTTTTCACAGCAGAGAGGGCACTGCTCTAGCTACAGAAATGGGAAAGAATGCCAAAGAATGCCAGGATCATTTCTATAGTGAAAAGAGCAGGTTTTAATAGTTTAAACATTAAAAATTGTTGAAGCCTTAGCATCATTGGTCATTAAAAGAAAAAAAAGGAGAGAGGGAGAAAGATAATCTGTAACAATATCACAAATCACATGAGGCAAAATCTACAAATGCCCCTCCAGCCATGGACCTAACCCATGATTTTTTGAGCCCACCTTCTCAGATTTATCCATGACCAGTGTTCCCTCAGGGTCCATCATGTCACTAGGGTTGACCCACATGAACATCCACTGGGATTTCAGCTCCACTCAGTTTGGTTGCCCTCCTGCCTGGCCAGGCCAGTTTCTGACAGAAAGCCACCGTGCTTTCTGCTGCATAGGTCAAAGTGGTGATTGTGGTAATTTCCAAGATGTGCAGGTCGACATGAGCAAATTGGAAAAGACAGACTCAAGTGTCTGCTCACTTCCTTTACCCATCACTAAAATAATTAAAAATGTTGATCTCGTGGACCTGAGGTTGTTATATTACAAAAGACTCATATTAATGTACTGTTACTGATGGTAGCTGTTAATATAAAAAATTGTTTTTCGAATGAAGTCTCCTACCCAGGAACATCGTATTTCAGGGCAGGGGGGCAGCTATATCCAGCAGCCCCCCAGCACCTTAGCTCCCCCCATGCAACTCTGTCTCCGGGAAAAGGGGGGGTGGCCGCTGTCCGGGCCCCCAGCTCCAGACCGGGGAAAAGGGTGGAGGAAGACACTAGGAGGTCCTGATCCCCTCAAAGCAGATTTGGGCCAGAGAGCAGATGTCACCTCTGCGGGGTGAATAGCGTCCTCCCGCTCTGTAAAACACTGGCTCGGCAGGGCAGGCGGGAGGCTGGACGGGATCCCCGGGGGCAGGCGGCGGTGTCCCCCCGGGGGCAGCTCCCCACCGCAGGCACACGGCTATCCCGGGGGGCTCGGCCCCGTTGCAAGCTGGGTCTGCCAGCAGCCGAGCAGCCGGGCCCGGAGGCAGCCCGGGGCGGGAGCCTGGGGGCAGCGCCAGCGGGACGGGCTCCCCGGGGGAAGCGAGGGAAAAGTCCGGGGCCGGGACGGGGGCAGCGCGCACTCCTCCCATGCCCCCGGGGGATTCAGGGGAGAGCATAAGGGTCCCATGGGGCGACTGGGAAGCAGCGCGATACCCGTGTCCGAGCCGCACAGCCCTCGTCCCGCCAGCCGGGAGACAACCCTGGGCGGGCAGCCAGGGAATCCACGTCCCTGTGGGTTTATTACTCCACTTTAAAATGCAAACGCTCGTTGCTTGATTGGCTTTCTGTTTACAAGTGCAGATGGGGAGAAGGCTCACGTTTTCTTTCTCCATGTGGTTTCCCCGCCTTGGAAGCTACAAGGGCAATCCGAGGAGGGAGAAAGGGGAAAGAGAGTAGGATTTCCCGGTTTCAACATTCATCAGATTTACCCTGTCATTGCACTACAAGGTGCTGCGTGTGTCGAACATTACGAGCACGGGGCCATGCAAATGACACAGGCATGAAAGAGCCCTGGCAAGAATAAATCTGTCGATGTACAGATGTTCCCTATTAACGTTACTGTTCAGCTTTGGTGGTTACTGTGGGAAGACACCGGATTAAAAATTCCCATTGCCGCCCCACCTCTGCTGAACCTTTCTCCCCACACCTCTTTGTCTTCGCTTAATTAGGTAGGATATAATACTTTCTTTTTCTCTTCCTCTGTGTTATTGAGACGTCTGCCCAGGCTCATGCCTTTAAACAGGAATGATATTGATCACTCCTCCCCCTTCTGTCAATCCCGATTTGTCCCTTTTCCCACTGAACAAACAATTAAGAAAAGAAAGTACCCATCGCGCGTGGAACTTGGCATGCACAGGCTCCCGCGGGGATCCCGGGCGCTGCGCGGCCCCGGACAGCGGGCCTGGGCGCCCGGCACTAAGAGAGGGTGGCGAGAGGCTGCACACCGGGAAAGGCATTTCGGAGTGGGGGGTCGCTGCCCGCTCGCCCAGCCCCGGGACCGAATAACTTCTCCGCAGGACAGCGCGCCGGTGGTGGTGGCAGGCGGCTGAGACCGGGCGGGACGGTCGGAGCGACGGGCGCAGGAGGACGGAGAGGACAAAACGGGAGCAAGCGCTCCTGCCGCGACCTGCTTGCGGCTGCCTCCGGCGCCTGCCCGCCTCCCCGCCCCGCAGGAAGGCCCCGGTGTGCGGGCAGCCCCTGCGGGGCTGTGCCCAGCGCGGGCGGCGACAGCGCAGCGGGCCCCGGGGGCGCTGCAGGGAGCGGGTCCCGGTGCCGGGCATTGCCGAGCCGCCCCCCTTGCCCCCTCCCCGCGGTCGGGGGGCGCTGGCCCGGGCAGCCCCCGGCGGCTCCCGGCTCCGTCGCGCTGCCCCCGGGCTATGAATAAAGCCGAGGCGGCAGGGTGGACAGGTACAGGTGCCCGTCTCCTGCGCGCAGGGCTACGCCGACGTCCCAGCCCGCCTCCTCCAGCGGGAGGGAAACAAAGACGGCGAGAGAGGCAGGGAGAGTTGCCTGTAAGTTTAGCGCCTTTCAGTCGTGACTCGCGGAGATGAATGATAGTTTGGAGGTGCCCGCAGTTAATCACCGCCACGGCTGCCGTACAGCGTGTGCAACCCGCAGATCATTAGGTTAAATGGAGGACATTCGTGTCCTTCCAGAATCAATGCAATTATTGTTGGCAACAAGGACAACAATTGGAGTGGCAGCACTAATTTTACTAACCTGCTATTAATTATGGTGTCCCCCACGCCCCAGACGGCGTTTATAACCCACGGAAGCAAGCGGCGCTGGCTGCTTCTGTTTTAAAACGGGAAAAGTTGGAAGTGGAATGCCTGGTCGTGTTGGAAAGTGTTAATCAGTAGGAAAGAGTGTGATCAGTGGAACTATTCACTTGAGCGTCACTGGTACAGGGGGTTAGTGAAGTGGCTGTGGCGCCTGGGGACCGAAGGCTCCGTGCCGCGCCGCGCAGGTACCGCGCACTGAGACATGTCTGCGTTAGCTCCCCGCAGCTCCCTGCCACGCCAGCCAGCGCAGACCAGAGGAGAGAAGCCCTGCCATGGCACAGCCATCGCTACCAGGTTTTAGCCGAAGCCCGTCGTGATCACAGGTAAAAAATTTCTACTTCTTTTGGGGATGATGCTTGTGTGTGTGTGTGTGTGTATGTTTGTGTGCATGTGTGTGTGTGTGTCTCTACAGAAGCAGGAGGTGGGGGGAGCAGTGGGGCTTATTTCCCCCCCCTCCCTCCTTCGGAGCCTGCTTCAGCAGCAAAGCAGCTGAAAACGAACTGCTGGAGGGAAGAGAAACTATCTGTGATGAATCATTTGGCTTTGTGCAATCTTTACCTAGGACAGAGGGCAAATGTATTTTAACATGTGTGTATTATTTCTTGGGAAGGGGGTGTGGATATGATATTCAGCGAGCTCTAAGGTAAGGTACCGAGTCAAACTTTCTGGATTTTAAGGCGAACTTTAAAAGGCGTAGAATTTGACCTTGCAAGTAGTAAAGTTTTACCGTCGCAGGGAAATAAGTTGAAGCTGTCGGCTGCCGGAGAGCTCAAAGGTGCTGGTGCCTCAGTGCCTGCGGGTCTGCGGCATTGGGGGTACAGGAGCTGGGAAAGGAAACCTTATATAATCTTTGCTTTGCTAGTGAAAGCATAGTTGCGATGTTCTGCATCTAGCAAGTAAACATGGGCATGTTGTAGGGTTCATCTATAGCCATAGAGTAGCTGCTCAGGTTGCAACGTTTGCTTCTTTTGATGAAAAGTTTTGTATGTGTGTGTCTGTGAGTGTCTGTGTATGTGTGTGTGTGTAGGAGAGGGAGAAAGTGTTGGCTCTAGTTCTTAAGTGTGAAAAGTTAATAAATACAAAGAACAGAATGATCATGTGAGGCCTTTCTGCTTTAATCTAGATTGTTTGCCAAGAGGATTGAAGACTTACAAAACGAAAGCATTCAAATGGATAGCTTTGAACAACTGATTTTACCTGTAGTTGTAATCTGAGTAAATTAGTTAGCGGCTCCTTCTTATGCAACTATTCTGTTGGTCATCAGGGCTCTGCCGATCCCAAGCCATGGCATGGGTTTATGCAGGTTGGCAGCATCGGCTCATTTCAGAGTGAAGGATGTGCAGTTACACCTCAAATGGGCTCAGGGGGCAAAAAAAAAAGCACGTATTTAAAGCGAGTTTATGAGGTACTCTACTTGAAAATGGTGTAGACTGCCCTTGGTTCCATGTCAGATTCCAAATGGGCAACATGTAGAGCTTCACAGTGTTTGTCAGGTGGTGTCAATGTTGCTTTAAATCTGTAACATGAAAACAAATCAAACTCGACTGAAAGAGCTTTCTAAAGTCTGTTTAGCCCATAAGCAAATTCCGCTGCTGAAATATTTCCAGGAGTGGCAACAACCCCTCCAAAAGAGAAGGAGATGAAAACACAGATAGTAAATGTAGCTGCATTAACTGTCTCTAGATCATGTCCCTGAAGACGTCCATCAAAGCGTGAGTCCTGAAGAGGTTCTGTTTTACCTGCTGTGGCCTGTTCCAGCATCACAGCGCTTCCTTCTCATTCCATGCTTTTACAATAAAACTTGTATGAGCGTTGGCTCCAGGTTCTCAGAGATGAAACACATAGTCCTGGGAGAGAGACCTGGTTGGGCTTTGGATGGGAAAAACCTGCTTGCCTGTGTGTGCAGGCTGGCTCTGACCAGAAGGGAACTCTCCAGTGTTTCCTATTGATCGTGATGGTTTTCCTTGCTCAAACTTTGGAGAAAACAGTGTGTGTTTCTCTTTCTCAAAAGCTGTTAACTGCTTTTTACGGGAAAGGGGCTTTGACAAGGATCAATTTTTACTGCACAGCAAAGACTTACATTTTCCAAATGCTTAAGGATATAGCCCACAGCATTAAGCGTCTTTGCTTGGATTTGAACAGTGTTATGTTGTTTATGTGCAAGAACCACTAAGGTTATTTTAAATCATTGTGGGGCTTAATGCATGTTTGTGCTCTGGCACCAAAAATTCAAGATGAAATGTAATTGTGTTGAATTTTTTATCAACAAAGAGCCATTATTTGTGGACTGTAGGTGAAACAAGACATCCAACAGTAGGGGAGGACGTAATGTCAGCTTTTAGTGTTTAAGGTTATTAAGTGCTTAGGGTTATTAAGTTTTCTTGTCACTTTTTCTTTCTGTTTGTTTGTTTTGGTGGGGTTTTTTTAATAACTGCTTTCTAGGGAATACAGATTGGAACTGACACAAAACTGACCAGGGGTAAAGTAATAGAGTAGGCAGACTGCAAAGGAAAATGACAAATAATTATCATGATTAATACGGGAAAGTTCAGGGCAAAAATGAACATCAGAGTATTGGCATGGCACAGTGAAAGAGAACTGTGATTTATAAATAGACAAGGACTATAAATATTGAATTTCTCCATGTATTTTAAAGTTTAATACTCATCTAAATATCAAAACCTGTAGTGTTTTGTGGCCCACTGCAGAGTTGACATCTTCAGTATTATCAAAGGAGAGGGAATAAAAACAACCAAAATCCACAACACTAGGACATTTCCCCAACTGTAGCGTGGAAAACTAGGAGGACTTCTTCATGCAGTTCTCCAGCTCTCCCAGCTAATTATAGTTCTTTACACCGAACCGCTCTTGAGATAAGTGCAACTATTTTCTTTCCTAGCACCGGTGAGTTTTACTCCGGAGCTTAAACAAACATCCCCCAGCGCAATGGGCACAGGAGGCAGGGGGAGCAGCCCGAACACTGCGTGCAGACCATTGTGTAAACACTGGGTGTCTTTTCTTCCCAAACAATGCCATAGCAAGTCAGCACGTCGCACAGAAAGAAGCTGCTCATAAAGAGTGGCTAAAAGTAACATTATATCCTGGCAGCACAGGCGTATAATGCAGCAGGAGGAATATAGAAGCGTTTCTGTAAAAGAAACTCATTAACAAAGTTATTGATATTCCCAAAAAGAAAAGGAAATTAGCATTTCAGGTGAGAAAAGAAAAAGCACTTTCTTCCTCTCCAAAAATCAATACAGAATTCCAAACAGATTATTTATGTCATTTGATTCCCTTTCTTTATACGTTTCTCCAGGCTACAGATACTGAGCTGTCAGAATAATTTGCATGTACTGTATCTGATATATTTTATTTGCAAACACTCTAAAGCGCCATAAAACGCCTCTTGTTGTAGTCTAACTCAATCTGAGAACTAGTATTTTCATCTGTAAATTAAAGCAATTACGCATCAGATATTATATTATGTGTACTGTGGTCTCCAGATAGTCATCAATCACCCTCAATCGAGCTGTCAGTGTGGGCAGATTCGTTTCTGGGAGGCAGTCTTCCAGCTGGGGAGAAGAAGAGAACATCATCATTAATTAGAGTGTGACCCTGGGGCTATTCACATGTCTGAACCCAGGAATCTCTCTGAGCAAGTCTGCACACCACGGAGCAGCGTTCAACTGCAGCAGCAGCCCAGCTTCAGCCTAGGAGCTGACTCCTCTGCTTCCTCCATCCTCCCGGGGGCTGCCTTCTCGCCCTGACTCGGTGGTACCGGCCGTCCGGGAGGAGATGCTGGGGCAGCCAGCATCTTTATCCGACGGACTGTTCCTGCTCCCTCCGAGGGTGAAGCAGAAGGGGATGCTGCCTGCTTGTGTGTGGGGGGGTCCCAGACCCCCAGAGGGTAGGGAGACTGATGGCAGCGGTGGGATGGACTGGGTAGAAGGGGTTGTTGGAGGTCTGAAGTGGGATCAAAGACGTTTTAACGTGAAAAGTCACATCTTTTCCATCATTCCCCGGCAGGGGCTTGTAGGGTTTTCTACCTGTAATCACACGTCTGGAATAAAAGCCGAAAAGAAAAGCAGGATTGCTTACCATGTGCTTTATTGTCAACGTTAGCACTAATTTTAACTGTTGATTAAATCTTAAATGAAGACTCAGTCGTGTGTCCCTTCATATGTCTTGTTTGTAATTGAGACTAATTATTACTGTGGGGTGGGAAGAAGCAGCTGCTCATTAATTAATTTCTAATTAAAAGTGCTTACTAGCCTTTCAGGGACTAAGAAGGGTGGGGAAAAACCTTAGCTGATACAACATTGATCCTTCAGATTAAAAACATTCATTTCCTTCCCTTGCCCGCAGAAATATATATAAATGTTGCAAGCAGGCGTTGACGCTGCCGGAGAGCTTCCCAAACTTTTGCCCTTGTTAGGCAGGCTGAAAGCGGTGCAGGAGAGTCTATTTTCCACGCCAGGGGAAAGGTTCCCGAAAATGAGTGTTAAACTTACAGGCAGGTTAATTTGAATAGGTTTTGCGTGACGTCAGAAGCTCGACTTTTAAAACAACGTGCTTGTGATCTGATGTATTTGTGTCACTTTTCTTCTCCCCACCTTTTATTTTTCTGTGGGTGCCAAAGTATGTTTTTCAGCCGTCATGTATGCAAGCCTTGGAGCCTACATGTAACAATTATTTCTGTTTCGTGGCGAGAAAGTTGCTTAAATTACTGTATATATTTAAAGGGGGCAAAAAAAGGTTTAAGTTTTCATGTAAATAAATTAAATGTGCTTTTCTGCTTCGTCCTATAAGCATCTAGGGACCTGTGGTTACCAATCAATTGGTAGAACAGAGCAGATCCAGGCTGCAATAGCGTGCAGATCAGACGTCTCGCCTTGTTTCTAGATAACTGGGAGCCTCTGTACCATGTCCTATCCTCAGTTTGGCTACCCTTACTCCTCTGCACCCCAGGTAAGACTATTTGCCTACCGACGTTAATTGATTGAATTTCAGTCCTTATCGATGCCTTCCGTCCGGGCTGAGGGCGGCAGGAATCCTCTCCCGCATGCGGCAGCGGCAGAGCGGCTGCTCGCTTCACAGCTTTCCAAGATGCCCAAGTTTTATGTCGCGTTCCGATTTCAAATGGGAAGAAACATGCCGGATTTAGGGTGTTTGGGGGTAATAATGACGCGTGGGGGAGGATTGCAGAGACGAAGGAGGTGAAAAGGGGGGCTCAAGATTCCCCAACCCCCAGCTGCTCCCTCCCTTCTTTCCGTTTCTTTTTTTTATTATATCTTTCATGATTAAATTCACAGTTTAACAATTAAACATGGACGTAGAGAGGTCCGGCCCGTACAAACAGAATGGGATATTCTAAACCATCAGGTTAATAACACATGCGTGCGTGGCTGCTACAAATCTGCAGTCGAAATAAATATGCATGAGTGACTTCGAAAAAAAGGTTTAAAGTCGCAGATGGGAAGCATTGTGCTGCAAGAGGAGAAAACCGGTGTAAACCCCAGTCTTGTAAGAACACCCCAGAAAAGTTAGCTTTTAAATGCAGAGGGCCGGAGGAATGCATTACAGAGGATTAAATGCCCGCAGTCACAGGGCGTTTGGTTGTTGTTGTGGGGTCTTTTTTTTTAAAAAAAAAAAAGCAAGCCTGATAAAATACTTGTACTTCTGCGTTTCTTCAGAGCGTTTCTATCATGACTGAAGTAAAACACTGAAGGGGAGGGAGGAGGACGGGCGACACCCCAAAGCTGAGACTTCATTAAAAAAAAAAAATCCCAAACAAAAAACCCACCAAAACCACACGACGCAAAACCAACCGAACTCAAACTTCGTTACACTTCGGGAAGTTCCCCCTACCCCGCCCTCAGCACCGCTCTCTTTCCCTCCAGTTCCTGATGAGCACCAACTCCCTGACGACCTGCTGCGAGTCCAGCGGCCGGACGCTGGCTGAGACGGGGGCGGCCGCCTCCGCGCAGACCCCCGTGTACTGCCCGGTGTACGAGAGCCGCCTGCTCGCCACCGCCCGCCACGAGCTCAACTCCGCCGCCGCCCTGGGGGTCTACGGCGGGCCCTACGCCGGGCCCCAGGGCTATGGAAACTACGTGACCTACGGCACCGAGGCTCCCGCCTTCTACTCCTTGGTAAGCCGCCTGCCGCCGCGGGGATGCTCCCGCCCGCCCCGCGTCCCCGCCGGGGGCAAAGCTGGTCGGCAGGACCCCCCTGCGGGCGGGGGCAGTCCCGGTGGCTTCCCCTCCGCCCCCCCCACCCCGCCGAGC
>WBMV01002870.1:41277-65687 GCA_013396655.1 Campylorhamphus procurvoides | reverse complement strand
GGAAAGGGACTCTATTCTTGCTCCCAACACAGGGACAGCCGAGTGTGTGTGTGTGGACCTTGTGTGTCTGTGTGCAAGCAGAGGTATCCTCCACCGAGCAGTCAAAAATCTCTCTCAGCCTGAAAAACGTCCTGACTTTGCAGAGAGCCAAGACCAGCTGGCTGCCCTGGGCTGACTCTCGGCTGGTGACCCGCATACCGATATAAGTCATTGTTGGCCAGCTTTGGCTAGATCAGGGATGCAACTCGGATATCCCGCTGTTTGGGAGGCAACACCCATCTTTCCCCCCTCGCCGCCCCCTCCGGACTTAAATAAAGGTGATGGCACTGTGGCAAAATACAGGCGGCACTGAAATACCAGAAGCCAAAAGAAAAGCGCATCAGCCCTTTATCCCTTCATTTTCGTGTTATTGTTGTTATAAAGCGAGTTTGAGTAAGTTTATAAAAAGAGCGGGGCTCTCAGGGCCAGGGTGCCGGCCGTGTATCAGGAGGGGTAGATCCGCCTGTGCCCGTGTGCACTCACGGTAAAACCTTGCCCATCCTGAGAAGAGACTGTATCAGTTAAGGCGGAGGGGAAACAGTTTCTTCCTCTGGTACACGGACCGTATCACTTAGGTCAGCCACCAAATGCAGTGGTCTTTCAAAAAGGTTGGGGGTTTTGTTGTTTGGTTGTTTCATTTTTTAAGTATGAAAAAAAGAGTGTGAGAAATTAATTTTGCCATTTGATCAATAGTACAAGCCAAAGATCAGATTCAGCTGCTTTAGAGGAGGCTGTGGGGCTGAAAGGGAAAGCCATGCAGATCGTATGGCTGCACGATGCAGAAATATAAAGGCAGACTGAGAAAGAAAGAGAGGAGGGGAAAAAATCATAGAGAAGCGGCTTGAAACTGAGAGACTCTAAATCATTCAGCCATGGCAAATTCAAACACACAAAGGAGGGGATGCTAAATTAACAGAGCTTTTTACATAGAGCCCAAATAAAACTGTAATCAGCGACGCGTTACTTTTCATTAAGCGAGTTTGACAGGAGCATATTCAGCCTCGACAAGGGAACAGGAGCGAAGAAATATACGGCTCTCCCAGCCCGAGTCATAAGATAATTCCTTAAGCTCCATTAACAACTCTTAGCCGCAGGAAATGGGCTCCCTGAAAACATCTCCAAATCTAAAAGCTTTATCGACCTCTCAAACCTCTGCTGATGGTTCTATTTTTTAAAAAAAAACTTAGAGGCGAGACGTCCAGCAAGGTAATAGACTTTGACACAACACCTTCTTAACTAGAGAGAGAGAGGCAGGGAAAACGACACCTTAAATGATATTTAAAAGGCAGCCAATTAAGATTTAAAATGATTGTCTCCTGAGATTATGCATGTGATTTATGTCATATACTTTTTTTTCCAGACATGCATGCAAAATTGCAACGAGGCATAATGCCTGTTCCTTAAATGATGATGATGATAATAATTATAATAGAAGAAATGGTAACAATTAACAATCTGTAGCTATCTCATATAATTGTAAATGCTAATCTAGGAAAGGGCTGGTTGATTATAGAGCACCTTGCAACAGCCAGCTTATTTATAGGTGTCTAATTAAAAGACAGATAGATGAAATGATACATACATTGTCTATTAATGTTTAGAAGCACATTTCTTTTCATCCTGAGTGCATATTTGACTATTAAAGTCACATAATTGGTTTATAGTCCCAGAACCCAGTGTAGCAGCTCCTTCCCATCACATAGAGAAATGTCCAAGAAGACTTTGTCTTGGCAAGACTTTGAACATTACATATTTTTAAGATATAATGGTTCAGGAGACTTTGACTTTACTACAGTCTTTTTGATATACATTTACCTTTTCCATTTAAATCTGACCTTCAAATAATATGAAAGCTTGAGTGTGTGAAAGTGTATCCAGTTAAATGCCAAGAAAAGAGTTAATGCTCACATTGTACCATTTCATGCAGAAATCCTGTAAAATGCAAGAAAATATTATAACTTGCTGATTTTGTGAGGTTTCAGAAGCTGTTTCAATGAGTGTGATTTGTAGATAAATGGGGTGGAAAAAGATCATTAAAACACCACTGTGTTTTGGCCAAAGGTCAAAATGTTTAGATCTCCACTTAGATGAAGTTAGTTCTGGCTACAAAGCAATGATCTTGGGTCTGAGTCCCATGTCTCTTGAGAGCTGTGCATGCAACTGTACATTAAAAAAGAATGGAGGAATGTTAATGGTCAAATTATACATTTTTATTTCCTTGGTCAGAAAAAAAAAAGGAATGATTGTGCTTGTCTTTAAAGAGGAATCTATTTTTAATGAAATAGCTAATGGTCGAAACACCAGTACTGAAAGTGTGACATTTGGCATATTTTAACGTACATGTACGGTCAAAAAGGCTATAAAGTGCTTAGGACTTGTGGGAAGGGCTCTCTTCATACTCCTTGTGAAATGGCATAACTGCAGAAAGCCATTCCAGATTCTATATTAAACTCTATATTAAACTCTATATTAAAACATTCATTTGGTTAGAACTTGAAGATACATTTAACACAACCTGAAGAACCAAAGGAAGAGGAAATGCTTGGGAGCAATTCAAAAGCAAAAGATGATAATTGTTTCCCAGCGTGCCCCCACTCCATTGAGAAATGGGACTGCGTTCAGGGAGAAATGAAAGAAGCCTCCATGTGACGTAGAGAGAATGCATATATGCAAGTCCTGCTGGTATCCTGCTTCCCACAGTGGGGAGCAAGGTCTGGGCATGAGAACAGGGATTGACCTACTTACAAGACTCAAGAGCTATTTCTTGTCCATCCCTTTTTGAGGAAAGCATGAAAATGAAGGAAATATCTTGAAGGAAAGTGTTCTCTTAATGTTCTTTTTTTTCCCCACTGACATTAAAAAACTCTTTTACTCATTCATTTGGCTAGACAAAAACAAGGGCATAAAAATCTTTTTCTTCTCAGTTTCACCTTTATTTCCTTTCTCCAAATCAGCATGTCACTATTTAAATTTTGAAACGGGTTGCAGTTGTTGACTATTTTGTGAGTTGGTTTCTGTGGAATCTTAATCAGGCCATTTTTCAAAGACTACCTCAGGAATCCTTTCTGAAATTCTGCAAAGGATAACACTGACGATGAAATAGAACCAAGGAAACACCTACTTTCAACAGTATTTCTTTGATTTATATGGTTCCTATGGAATGCCAAAAGTCAAACAATTAAAAAAATGTGCTTGAGATATCCCTGAATACTTTCTTATATGGATTGTGTTGTGAAACAGAATTAAAACGTTTTCTAGAAATACAGAACAAAGCTGAATAACCAACACTTTGCCTATGTCTTTATGATAGGAAATGTGCTACATCAAAGACTGATGAGTCTCCTAAAGCTTTGTCCTCTACCATGGTATTTATTGATACTGGGTTTGTAATGACTTGACAAGCTACTCAGAATGAGTTCTGTTTTCCTCAATCTCAATGTGCTCAGCTAATGAACAAGTTCACTATATTAGTATTTTTGCCAAGGAGAAAGTTATTGGAAAAGTAAGACAGTGCTAAAGGGATGAGCTGAATGGGAGTATTTCTAGGGTAGGAGAAATGAGTAAAGAGGGAAGTGTTTGGGAATCCTTTGTGAGTGGGTCCTCCCTCCCTCCTTTCCTCCCTTCCTTCCTTATGGAAGAATGACCAGTCAGGCCCTTACAGAGGGCATAGAAAGTCGAGCATGCTCTTTTTCCTTCTGTCCTTGTTGGATCACAGCATGCATAAACAAAAGCACTGTCTGTGAAAGTGATGTCACATATGTCAGCCCTCATGACATCAGGTGTTGGTAGCCATGTGAATAGAATGCTTTGCTTTTGAGGCTTTATGCCGTTAGGTTGCCCCTTTTTTGAACATCCCGTCATCTGCTCACCAACCTTGTGACACAAATGGCTGACATACTAAGCAGAGGAGGTAGAAGCTGGGAGCTGTTGCTGTCTTTGCAAGTAAGTGACAGCTAACTTTTAGTCCTACGTCAAATATGTAATCCAATACAGATAACATTATTTTTTGAGTCATATTTTCCACAAAGTCTGGTGTACACAATTTAATTCTTTGGTTACAGCCTTCTGAAAGAAAGAAGTAGAAATCTGCCTACTGACAGGATCAATCTCATAAGCTTACAGACAAAAGTCAATCCGATCTGAACCAGCCTGGAAAATCCTGTAGTCAGTTTACCACAGGTTTGGCCTACAGTAGCTGAAGTAAATAATAACAAAAAAAAAATAGTGTGTCCATGTTAATTTTACTGGGGAAGCAAGGTGACAAAGTCCCACCATGACAGAAGGCTCACCAGGTAAAAAGAGGCAGGGAACAGGACCATGGGATGGGAAGTTTTAGTGACAGGAATTGAATTTTTTTGTTAAGTCCATGCATTGACCCAGTACTTATTTCTGCCTTCATTTACACCAGACTAAGTCAGTTTTAACTCAGACTAGCTTCTTTGGAGCTCCTCCATATTTATTGTACCATATCAGACAGCAGGAAAAATCCTCGTGCATGAAGGGTATACTTCCTGCTGACACAGTTCCTGCATGTAAATCTGGGGGTTAACAACACTCACCAAGTACATGAAGGAACCTCATAGTATGTAACTGGTTTAGATTAAGGATTTTAGACACATAAACAGAGTGATTTACTGCAACAGGCCAGTTAATGTTATGTTACTTCTGTATTAAATTGAAGCAAATGGAATCAACAAATGTAGAGGCCAGAAGTCAGATTCTCAGCCTTACTGCCAGGTTTACTGTCAAACATTCCCACTAAGCCTCACTTCTCTGACAATAACACAGGAGAGAGAAACATCAAGAGTTTTCTCTTCATCTTCCCATCTGGAGGAATGCAAAGCCTCTGTTAGTTGACAGAACTGTGAAGGAAAGAAGGACATTTGCTCTTCTCCCATCTGCTGCCACACAACCTGGTCTGTAGAAAGTTTTCAGATACAACTGTTCTCTTGCTATGCATGAACCTTTGCTGCTGCTCTTTCTTCACCTGAAGTATTCTTTTCTAGGTGAGGTGATGAAAGAGAAAAAAAAATCAGGTAGGAAGAAATGTCCTTCACCTGAACCCAGACTCACAGATGCAAGCTTGTCCTTATCACTGTGGATGGGAGGCATTGTCACTTCTGGGCTGAATTCTGCAATTTTGAGCAAAGATATAATACAAAAGTGATTCTAGAAACAGCCATGACACATCCATTCTACACATTCATTACATTCAATGAAATAAAACTTTGTCAAGATCCTAAAGTAAGACTTTCATATTGAAATTAAGGACATAAAAAACTAAAATTATGATGTGTAAAAAAAATTAATTAAAAAAAATGCTCAGATGATTCTGAGAGTTGGTCCCTGTTCCATGGTAAGAGCAAAACAAAAGGACATGAACACCAAATCCTGATCCCAAACTACGGATGAACGAGATGCACAAGCTAAATCTGAACTTTATAATACACCATGTCTCATCTTTTTCTGTTGTGACTCTTGCTGGAAGTGACCAATAGAAGTTTGGGAGAATGAGACTGAATACATATAGGATGAGTAGGAACAAAACAAACACAATAAACATATAATGCTGCAGTGTCTTGAAACATGTCCATCAGTACTTCCTGAAAACACCAAATTTCTGCCTTTAGAAAGGCTTTAGTTATCTATGCATAGACAATTCCCACGCCATCCTTCTCCAATTAATAACAATCAAACAAATAGACTTGACATAGCATGTGCACAGCAGTACCATAGAACTAATTTACAGCTGCCACTAAATCAAAACAGTAGCTCCTTAGTCCTGAAGAGTATGACTGGGTCAACTGTGTCACTGAAAGTGCCCCGTTTTTAATCCAGACAAACTGTATTATATCAGTCTGGAAACACGAGTTACAATGCATGGAGGAATCAGACTATTTACTTACTGTTTCCTCTGATCAGGTCTATATCAGGACACCTTGGGCTGAATTTTAGGCCAGTGCTCTGCCTTTCAGAGTTATCTCCCAAGCCGACTAGATCTAAGTCAATATCCCAACCCTTCACAAGCATCCCAAGCACTTCACAACCTAACTTCAGGGCTGGATACTGAAGAATGAAGAGGCTTGTTACTCTTGAGTGTGAGGGACCCACAGGGTGGGGACAGTGGTGTGCTTTGCAGTCTTCTCAGTGCTGCTCTCAGGATTGCCAGAGAAAGAATGCAGCAGATTTTTGACAGGCTATGAGCAACTGCTGACATCCTTCTCTCTCTAATCCCAGTGGTAAGGCACATAGGGACAGAATGGATCAGGGACATTTTATTTTGTGATGCATCACTTAAAGAAGAGTGGTGAAATGCGATGTACTGTTCACTGAAAGCGTGTTCCCAAATTTGATACAAAGTCAGCTGAGCACAGGAAAAGATTCTGCAGACCAAGAAATAAAAGCAGCTTGTTGTTTCCCAGTGAGTGGCTGCTATGTGAGACTATGTATAGGGGAGTGCCACAGAGGTTCAGATGAAGAAGGATTCTTGCAAAGATAGCTGCAGATATTCCTCTATTTGGCATACCTCGTTTCAGCTGGTATGTCCCAGGGGTTGTTATTTTTAAGCATTTGGCACTCTAGATGGTCAGGAGAATGGGATAGGAAGTATTGTTACAGAATCATGATTGCTGCTGTCACCAAGATAGCTGACTGGTAGACAGATAGCTCTACAAATAGGACAATGTTAAGAAAAGGTTGTAAGGAAGTGTTTTATTTTCATTCCATTGCCTTTAACTACTACACATTCTTCAGGCACTGAGATATAAGGAGACAAGGTTCTCAGCCTTCATCTTGACTTACCCTGATTAATGCTCTGCCAGAAGGAAGTAATATATTAATTGTTTGTGATCTGGAAAAGGATAAGTTCATGACTTTGCATATGTTACCAAAACTAAGTCAGATAATACTGTCTTAAAAGCAGCCTTTGGCACAGTTCTCACCAGTGAGATTTTCTAAACAGAAGAAGGATGTGTGGCCATGATTATTGCTTCCAGCTTCCAAAAAGGAGGCCTCCTTCTTCAAAGCTGGAGCAAAGAGACTGAATCCACTCCACATGCAGATCCAAGAGTGGGATAAAAACCAAAAGTACTTCAGAATAGCATACCCCATGTTACCAAATCTTTCTGTGGAAAAAATAAGCCTAATTTAAGACTGAATATGCTCAGTGACTGCCCCCTGCAAAAACACAATGTATGCTCTTAACTGGTAACATGTTTTCTAACAGCTTCAGCAGTGATGGACTGCCACATATTTTGGGGTTTGGATTAAAGGCCAGGTAATTCTCCGAGAAATGGAGTTTATCACTTTGGACTATTTTGCTACCTTCCCTTCAGAGCTGTACATTTCACTGTATGCTGCTGATGCACTGCGAAATGGTTAAGCAGGTCCTTTATCCTTCTGGATCTGGACATTAGCATTTGCATAAATAATACTGTTGAAAAAACTTTGCTTAGACTAGAGTAGGGCATCCCATCTCTACTTTTTTTCCTCTGCAAGGTCCTGAAGACTCTGATTCAAGAAATGGCAATAATGCAGACCATTTCAATATTAAATTTGTGTAAAAAGCCCAGAAGTTCAGTATTTTGCTCCTCTTGAATGCTGATTCCTCCTATCTTTTGTTCCTGCCCACTAGGTCTTGGCCCTGCCCTTTTGAAGTGCACAGGAAGAAAGGATCACAGAAACTGCTCTCTTTCACTGTGACCCATCCTACACGTAATTTGCTTTAACTGAACTGAACTGAACTTGCCTACCATGTACATCCATAAATGCCAGTCATGATCTGTGTTTTTTAGTGCACCTTGACAATATTAGAACTACAGTTTAGGAAAGAAGTGAGCTAGTAATTCAGGGTAGGAATGTTGTTCATGAGGAAACAGCATGATAAATCATGCACAGTACTTTATATAACCTTATCTAGTTTAAGTGCTATCAATTTCCTGATTAACACAATTATTTATATTGACTATATGAAGAAAAAATCCCTACTTGAATAGTCTCAGGTATTAGCAGGTGTTTCTGCTGGGCATACTTCTGAATTTTTTCTCATTCTCTTACTATAAATATTTGAGCTTGGTCCCAAACAGATACATGCCACCTAAAGTTAAATGAATATAAGCTAGCTAAGCTGCATATTTGAGTTGTAATAAAATTCAGTACATTTCATTTATTTTTAATAAATTTAGGTATGACATAAGATTAAAACTATCTGTATACTTTAATACATATAGACAGACACAAACCTTTCTTAAGTAGTCTTCTCATTTTCTTTAAAGACCCCAAAGGATTCAAATGACATATGGCAAGAATTCTTTTAAGGTGATTATAAAAGAAAAACTAAGCAGATGGAAATACATGGTTATTGACTGTAAGATCAAACTCTCCATTGAGTCTTTTGTGAACACCCAGTCCATACTGAAATAGGGTTTTATTTTTCCTACTTGTATTTTGTACAAAATGTGTGCTTTCCATTTTAAAGTAAATATGAAGTATTTGCACACTGAGTCATAAGATCATTGGTTTTGAAAACAGTTAGAATGAAAACTCCTAAGTTTAGGATCAAGTATTTTAAATTAATAATTATTTTTCTACTGGTAACTCCCAGAGTTATCAAATAGACAAGCACAGTAAAAATGCACAGAATTTTCACACAAAACCAATTTTAGAGTGCACTAGTAATATCAGTGACTTCACTATTATAATTTAAAGGGATTGATGACTCAACACTGTGACCAGAATTCTCAAAGATTACTCTTTAGACATTTTTAGGCATATAAGTGACTCACAGCCTATTTGTCACAACAAGTTTGATTTTCCAAACTGGGCACTCAGAAATTGCCTGTAGCTTTACTAGGAGCTTTGCTGAGCCCCACAACACAACTCCGCAGGATGGTGCAGGTCACTGGTAGTCAGACTACGGTTTTGATTCTACAGGACAACAATCCTCATTAAAAGAGTCTTCCAAATCCTGACTCAACTTTTTTACAAGAACAGCTTGATAAGCTATGGTACAAGAGTTTGGGAATTCAAGGAACATGAACATCCAGAAAAATTCAGGCTTTATAGAAATCAGTTGAAACCTTATATATTGTTGACTTTTCATTACAGATGTTGTTGGCATTTGACAGTTACATACTGTACATAATTAATTTAGTTCTTTTCCCCATAATATACATGACCTGATTAAAATTTTCACAAATTAGATCATTTTTCATAATTATTCATCGTATCATTTATGTGAACAAATGATGACTATGGTTTGTCTTCAAATGCAGAGCTGCATCCTCTGCTACATATGACTGGTCATGTAAATCAACAACCCCATCCCCTTCTTTGGATACCCTTAGCATTATAAATGTGAGCAAAACAAAAATTATTTCTAGGGCTTTAACATTTTTTGGGAAAATAGAAAGCATTTTAAGCAGAGAAAGGCAGCAGGAACAGGAAATTTAGGAGAGCTGATACTTTTCCTGTCATTATTTCCAAAACTTTCATTTTCAAAGGATTGTAGACAGAAGATTAACAAATAGTTTGGTTTCTTTTGGAGGCACTGAAGTCAACCAAAGCACAGGATTTTAGGCATGTCAAAAGTCTTAGGCTGATTTATAGAAAATATAATGTCACATCCTAAGCCATAGGAAGTATGTGACACTGCTTGAGGTTAGATTTTTATTTTTTTAAATATTTTCAGCTTTTTCATTGTGCCCCACAGATAATTTGTTCCTGCATAATGAGAAGAGTGCAGATAAGTAAAATCATAAGGTGTTTCACCTAGTCAACTTTAACTTCCTCTATAGTCAGTGGAAAGAAATGCTTCCTATGACAGGTCTTTTGACCTCCAATATCCATGGTAGGTTAGTGGAATCCGACTCAGGGGCTTGCTGTGAATTTAGGCAAGTACTTTTCAGGGCTTTTCTCTTCACTAGCTATTTTACTTCATTGTACTTGTTGATCATGCGTTCGGGTATGAGAGCATGCAGCTCTGTTTATTTGGACTCCTTTTACTAATACCCTGAAGGAAGTCCCAGGAGCTGACCTGTTCACAAGACCTCAGCAACATTGCAGAAGGTCTGTCTGAAAAGAGGAATAGGCTTGTGCCTTCATTATCCCAGTCCCAGTCCCTTGACTACCTAGAGCAGGGGATTGCAGCAGCAGATCTTGACTCCCTCCTTGCTTGTTCAAGTTTCTTTCAAGTGCAGAACAGGGTGTACCGAAAAAAATAACTGAGTATTTGACTTGGCATTCATGCAAGAGTAGCTAGTGTGGGAGCCTCACATAGGGGTCAGGGCATTGCATCCATGGGTAACTCAATCTGGCTGGAGCTTCCTCCCAGCAGTTCCAGCAGCACTGTCAAACTTCCCTTAACCCAAACACAGAGCTCTCAGCACTGGTTCAGACAAAATGCCTGAATATGATATAATCTGGACATATGGTGGCCACTTCTCTGTCTCTCCCTGAACAGCACTTTCTGATGAGCTGCTTTGTGTCTTTTGATCCACAAAGCAATAGTTAAGAGGGCACAGCAATAATCATCGTTAGTAAAGCTGGAAGCTGAATATCCCTCACACCCATTGAAACAAGGGAGACATTGTTAGCATACCTCTCCATCTTGGAAAGCTTGCTATCAGCATCATGCAAACCTAAGTGGCATGCTGCTACTTCTTCCCTTTCCTGCTGGCTTGCAACTGTGGTGGCTGCTCAGACTGTGTGATACAGTCTTTGCTTTGATACAACACAAAAGGTTTCAAAGTGGAACATGCCACAGAATTAGGAAGGGTGGATTGGCTTGCTTTCATGAATCATAATCTTCCCTTCTTCTCCCTCCTTTCCCATACCCCTTATCACTCATTCTAGTTCTGCACTGGCACTCCTCCCACTAGCCCTGCTGTTCTTTCTTCTTCTCTCCATTTCTCACCATTACTGTTCTGCGTCCTCTTATACCCAAAGAAACTTCCCTGCCTCAACCTCATTTTCAACTTCTTTTTTTTTCCCCCCTCAAATTCCATTCATTCATAACAGTAGTAGCTGTAAATAGCTCCCAAAAGCTATGAGTGGCTTCTCAGACATGTCCATTCCCTTAAATGGCCCTACAATAAAGAAGAAAAAGCATTATATCTTTCCTGCTCACTACCTGAGGAAAGGGGTACTTTGAACCTGACATGAGGGCAGATGAAGGAAAGCAGTGGTAAGTGGGAAAACCTGCTACCAAGTCCTGACTGGCCATGCTGTCTTGTGACAACCCACTCCTCCAGAGTGTGTGTGAACAGCCATCCACTGCTGCTTACTGTCCACAGGATGCAGGCACTCTGCACAGACCTGTGTGCTGAGGCTTTGGGATAGTGCTTAGAGCTTGTTGGGGACCTCTGAATGTGAGGAGGCCACTTCACTGATCCCTGGGATCCAGACTTGGCTCCTAATTCAAACAGTCCTGGTGTGTTGACTGCCTTGTACCTCCTTTTTGAAAGGCAGGGTTTCTTAGTGAGATCAGTTCAAAAGGAACAGAAGTCAGTTGAATGCTGAATAGCGATGAACAAAAGCAGAGACCTGGAAGGCTGTACCAGGGCCAACCAAGGTCCACCACCGGAGATTTTTACTTTGCAAACCAGAATGTTGTAGGAACCCCAGAGCAGAAATACTGACAGGAAGACTACAATGATGGATCATGGTACAGTGCCAAGACTTGCAAAGCTGGCAGAAATACCTGCTGTCAAGAGAAGCCTGAAATTGCAGCTCACTGGCCACTAAAGAAAGCAGCTCTATCAGCTCTTCAAGCAAATGGTAACTGCACAGGGAAGCCGTGATGAATCCACCCTGAGCACCTTCTCTAATTGCTTCTACTTCTCCATTTAAACAGCAGTGCTGTCATGCTGAATGGCTGACAGAAGGAAGAGCTTAAGTTCAGACGTAGCCTAGGATTTTATAAAAAACTAGGTCTGAGCACATCACCATCCTTCAGGTGCAACAGAAGGAGCAACAAAACCTTTGTTAGGCAGTGAAAGGCCAAGAAGCAGGGAGCACACTGCCCCAACCTCTTCTCCCACTCGTGTAGGGGGATAGAAGTGTGTTGCTGTAACTCAGCTACTTCTGTGGATCAAAATGTAGAGGCCAAGAGTCCTCTGGCATGAGCTAACTTAGTCCACCAAAACAGTGAAAAATTAATGCAAGACAAAAAAATCGGTTTATTGCTACCTTAGTGAGCTGATGTGAATCAGCAAAGGAACCAAAAAGAGCAGGCAGAGACTTGCAGCTGGGACCAGAGACAGGGAGAGAGAGCAGGGAAGGAGGATAGGAAGCCAGGATGGGGTGTACAAGATTTCCACCTTTTGTCTGCAATAAGACATGTTGACAAGGCTTCCCTGCCTGTGAAACTAAAATCTTGGGGTGAAGTTACATGTACATTTCAAGCTGGTAGAATTGTTCACTACCAGCAGAAGAAAGTCCTTCCAGATCCAAGGCCCCACCAGCTTAGTGAGATCCTGTCATGCAGTGGCTTGTAACCCTTCTTCTCCCCTTCTCCTTTTCTGCAAGTTTGTTTTGTTTTGTTTTTTTGGGAGGATTGTTTTTTTTAAATTTGGTTTGTTTTTATTTATTTTTGGTGGAAGCCATTTTCAAAAAGCAGATCAGAATTAATTTCATAACAAAGACTTTCAGAAAAGAGTTTTTGAGGACAGTGTAATCCTGTGCACCCAGGGTTAAATAATGTCTTAATAATTATGCCTTGCTTGCTTTTCTGTAGACAGACACCCTGATAGAAGATCATAGAATGATAGACTCCTAGAAGATGACCAATAAAGGAAAATGTAGGGGAGTTAGCAGAACTTTCTAAAGAAGGTATACAGGTTTTGTCATTTAAATAGAGGGAGAGACCTCCACAGTGATGACACAAGGCAGGAATCATACAAACATCATCAAGATTCTTAGGACATCTCTTTGTCAGTCTTTAATTCTGAGTCTCATTTTTGCAATGTGTATATCTATCTACATTTCACTGCTTTGCTAAGGTCTTTATGGTGTTAGTCTGAAAAGCAACGAAGCATCAGAAACACGTGTTCTGCTTCTACAAGATGTAATCCATGGCTGTGTTCTTGTTCCTGGTACCGGGCCAGACTCCCTGATGCCGCCAAGTTCCCAGGACAATCAGAGAGCTGGTTATAGTTTCCTGGTTATCTGAGTCAGCTGCTGCAATGTATACACACCAGATGACAATCATCCCACAAGGGACTGTTCCCCTAGCTAAGAATAGCTGGAGCAGTGAAAAGAGGGGACTATAAGGGAGGAAAGCTGTCCCAGCGTCTGCACTGAATGGACCAGGTTGCAGCTTGTACAGCTTTATCATAATTAATAACAAAAGTGATAGGGCCAACAGGCCTGTAATCTTGGCAGCCCTTCAGCATCTGATCAGCCCTCATTCGATATCTTTAAGTAACTGAGATCTAAAGCACTAGAGCAATCAGGCTCCTGTCAGAGGTGAAAGAGGGTGTTTCTGAGTCTGATCAGAATAAAAAGTTTGTCTTCTTGGAGTAATGTCAAGTAAACCCATCAACTTCTGAGTATGAAGAACCCACCACACCCTTGGGAATGAGCTCAAAACAAAGGCTTGCTCTGCACTGCTGAGACCCTTGGAATAACCTCTTCCTTCCTGAGACACAAGGGAGAGAGCTAGGGACTTCTGCCCATGCAGGAGTTTTCCTGCTCACAACTCTCAGCAACACAGGCCATGCCTCCACCTTTGCCAGCCAAATGGCACAGTGCTCAGCCAGCACTTGCTACCCCATGGCACTGGGAGATAGATACCTGCTCCTCTGGCCACCAGATCTTGTGTTTTTTCTCTGTTTCAGTTGCAGGAGTGCCTGTTAAAAAGCTTTAAATCTGTATCATGTAAATACCTGAAGAAAATACACATTTACATCCAAGAAGCTGTTTGATAAGGATCTCCCACTTCTTTTTGATCTCTTTTCCTGTGTAATTTTGCTCAGCAGAACAACATGCACCATATTCAACTCTTTGAGTCATACAAGTAAATAGTTCTATGACCTCTATACTTTAGATATGAATGGTAATGCTTAGTCTCCACTGACAATTGTCATTTAGGGATCTGCACAAGACAAAACAACCAAACTGTCAAAAAGCAGTAAATTAGAAATGTCAGACTTGCACTTTTTGACTTTCCATTCACTAAAATAGATTTGCATGGCTAAAGTCTTCTTTGAGCTCTATTTTCATTTTCAATTGTTGTGTGACACATAAAACCTAATTTTCTTCTTCATCATTCTCAAGTTACTGGTTGATACATAAACACTTAACAGGAGTATGGCAAAGCCATCTCTCCCACTCTTCATTCCCAGGTAACAAAGTCATTAATTTTCATATTGAGGTGCATCTGAAGTACAACTACTGCAGGCTTTCTAATTCACAGTCACCTTTAATTTATTGTGTTACACCAGTAGTATTAGCTGTAGACTAATTTTGCATATGGCTATATATGTTCTAAACTGCTCAAAGTTATAATATCTGTTCTGGAGAAACTTAAGTCTTTTTACAGGGTATTCTTAGAGAATTACCTGTGAAACATGTGATGTCACTCTTTAACAGTTGAAGAATAAAATAAGCATTTCATAACACATATTCTCACTCCAGAGGAGTTGTTCTCTACAAAAGAAAGAAATCTGAATAAAGGCTGTGTCAAATGACAAAAACAGGTAAAATTTTTTTTGAAATATGGAAATCTTTAGCTATGAGTGTAAATTCAGGTCTGTGGGTATTCGTAAGCCTTTAGAGGCTTGAGGCAGGAGTTATGGCCTGGGTTATGAAGTCAGCCATCCCAGAAATCTGGACTGGTCTTCTTGTATTGAAGTCTGAAAATGTAAGTCAAAATATGTCCTTGTATATGCATTTGAAGCTGGAAACTTGTTTTCTTCACATTTCATCTGAAATTACTCATATCTATCCAAAAGCAGTAGTAACGGATAATTCAGGTTTCAATTTTATGCCAGCATTATGATTCATGTCCTTGTAAATGTATTCTATATGTATGTTATAGTAATTATTTTCAGTAATTTAGGAATGAAACAACATACTTTCTGTTCCATTGAAATAGTGGTGATACTGAGGTTTTTCAATCCCATTCTGATTTGAAGGCAACAGGGTCTTGTGTTCCTCTTGTTAGCAATCAGCTAACTGCTCAATTTGTATCCACTTGGCAAAGTTAATACTTGTGCCTAGTATGATCATTGTACTATCATATATAAATAGACTATCACAGTCATTTCTCAGACTGTGGGAAACATCTGCCAACCTACTGCTCCTTCTGAAAGTAGAATTTTTGATTAGTTGCTGGAGTTTTCACAAGGTCAGTGATACACATGAATTAAAATCCTCTTAAATGTGTGTTTAAGATAATTTTTTCTTTACTCATAATTCAGACACACCTTTTTTTCAAGAGTGCATTATGTTTTCTTTCCCTTCTTCTTTTCATGTTCTGGTCTACTTTTCACAGGTTTCTAATTTTGTTGAGTTCCATGAGGAAAGTAACTACAAGCGCTGCTTTGTTCTGCCTTGGAATTGCTCAGATGACTCATTAAGATGAGAGCACACTCCTTTTCCAAGAGAAGGGAAGACCACATTCTAGTTTTGATGTTTCCAGTGTAAAAATCTCAAAGTGTCATTAACAGTTCTTCCAAGCTCCAAAACAACCATTAACAAAATTTTTACACTTTTGTGTTTTCTTTTGAAAATTTCCAAATCAATAGATCACTAAGGCAGAGGTCACACTTGTGCTCTGTCCTTGTCCCTCGCAGACACAGATGTCTTTACAGCACCAGTTCCCCACAAGACAGACAGACACAGACACATACAGATACACACACAGAGTCTCTTCAAGGCTCCTTCATCCCTACAAACCCAAATGCTGTCTGAACCACCAGACCTAGGGAAGAAGAAGTTTTCTTGCCCTTCATGTCACAGCTGTTTCATTTGGGAGGGAACAGATGGTCCCAGCAAGGTCCACTTGGGTGCTCCAGCTGATCCAGGGGGTCAAGTTGGATACCGTGCTGCAGGAAAGCAACTTAGAGAAACACTGGAGCAATGGCTGGAGTCTTGGTCTGTCCCAGTGTCAGACAAGGAAGACTGTGCTGTGGCTTGCAGGGTGCTTCTGTTGACAATGACCAAGTGAACCCTCACAGATAAAAGAGGGAAGGCAAACTATTTCTTATGCCTGGTTGTAGGTTTGCAGCACTAGCCTATTACAGGACCAAAATGTTAGCTTTTTTCTTGCAAGTTACAATCTTATCTTTCAAGAGGTTATAGTCCTCAGTCCCTTTGTGTAACCAGGCTAGAGTTTTCAGGATATTCTTAAGGACAGGTAAAACTGTGTCCTCACCCATCTAAAGTAAAAGCTCAAGGATTAATAGCACAAAATGAGCTTTCTGGCATTTTTCATTTTTCATCGTGGTATATTCATGATTTAAAGTTCATAGCCCTACAGAGAGCTGTGACAACTGTCATGTCTGAGCGTGGCTGTGGTGCCATTGTCAGCTAAGCTAGTTGGCAGCAGTGAGGATATGGCCCTTGTTTTGCATGCATTTGTGTTATTTTTCACATGGATGCTTTCTTTTATAAATGGTTTCAGGTTCACACAAAATGCACGTGAACATACTTACATTCACAGGAGCCAACATGCAAATATCCATACATGTTAACACCCCCCAAACATTTAAAAAATCATGTTTCTTTTAAACAATCATCACTGCATAGAAACAGTATTTTCTGCATATTCAATGATTATAAAATATCAGGTTAATGTGTTGTGTGCTTTATCCATTACTGTGGATTTGAAAAAAAATACTTTATTTCTTCTGCTTTTGTTAAAACAGCACAAACTGAATTTCCTTGAGGTCTGCATTTTTTACATTTGGAATTAAATATCCCTCAAAAACAATCACCTTTTGCAATAATCTTATTTCACATCTTCTTACCCCTCAATGGGATGAATTGCTCAGGCAGCTGGCAGCATTTAGCTTTACGTTTGCATACCCAGCGATGTGGCCAGGTTTCATAATGCTGTGAATACCAAACCATAAAACCGCTTTTCAAAAGCAAATTCATAAATGCACTCATGCATACCTTTTTGAGTTATGAGGTGGCTGCAGATTTGGCAGTGCTGACTTGATGCAGTTTTGACAGGTTAGGTTAAAGGATTAAGTCTAGTCTGTCTTCACTTTGCCCTGCCTCTGACACACTCTAAAAAAAGTTGTAGGCTGGCTCTCTGCCTAGTATGACCTCTACATCTCCTCAGAGTGACAACACTTCCCTTTAAGGCTCTCCAAAGGTCAAGGCAGATAACTTGTTGAGTCTTCCAGATACTTTCTTATCTGTGGCTCTTCCTCCTAACCTCACAGAGTGGAAGAAATATGCAAAACCTCGGAGAAAAACAAATCAGGCTTCATAAGGAATAACTAGCATTAGATCAAATATCTCTATCAACCTTTTCTTTATTATGCAAGCCTTATTTACAAGAAACATCCAAGATCACAGGTCACTAAAATCAGATACGTGTTCCATACAAAGAGATCTTATATGCCATCTTCTTTTTGCCCTGGCTAATTTGCAATTGAAAACAACTTTCAAGCACTTAAAAAGAGAGAGCTGGGGAAACAATTATAGGATGATAGAGGAGTATACTGTTACAAAGAAGCCTGTAATATTTGTTTAACAACTGTTCACCTTTAAAAACAAAAAAAAGTGAACATATAATGATGATAAGCACCGCCTTTTATTCTGACGTTATGTCAAAGACATTTACAGAGAAGCATTGGTGTATGCAAGATTCATAGAGGTTAATAGATTTTAAAAACTAGAATATAATTTGCTTTTCTGTATGATTTAGCCATATAATTTCATCTAGTATTGCGTTTAATGACTTGTGATTGACTGCAAAATACCTTTTAGGAATGAGGAACAAAACAACATTCAGTTTTGATGTACAAGCTCAAATTAAAAAAAAAAAAATCTATACATAGTGTTATCATTTTATATTCTGATTGCTGTAATGGGTGCTTTTGTCTCCTGAATTCAAGCGCCCTACTAGATGGAAACACTTTTGGTAGTAAGAGAACTATGTACAGAGCACGTACATCTCCTTTAATGTTCCTGTACTTTCGGTTGTGATGTGGAATGCAAATGTTTAAAATCAGTCCTGTAGCTCTTCTCTGAATACTCTGCAAGCTTTTACTGTCTTTTTTGAAGAACAGATATCAGATTTAATTTTGAGAATGGTGTCAGTAATGTTGTGAACAGTGAGGACACAGCTCTCTCCCCCTGTTCAGTGATTTCTTGTTTATAAAGACACAGACTTACACTAATTCTTTTGGCTGTAGCACTGGATGAGAAAATATTTCCATTGAAAAATATTGTTGCCTTTTCAGGCTCAGTGCTTCTTTGAATGTTCTCTCTCAAATGTTAAATCTTATTTTTTTATCCTTGTTTGGCCTTGTATTTGGTTATATTAAAATACCTGTTATTTTTTTCCCAGTTTATTAAACAATGCAGAGGATCATGTACAAACAATTCCACATCATTATTTTTTTACCATTCCATCTGGGTTTTGGCACCTGCAAACCTTATAAAAAAATTTTTTTTTAAATGCTTTTGTCAATGATTTATGGCTGCACTGGAGCAAGAACTGGTCTTTGTGGGATTTCAGTGGAAACATGATTATGATTCTCTAGTAATTACTCTGTTGGATATTTATCATTCATATACCACATATCATATTATCTTTTGATAGTGAGAAATTTGCATGGTAATAGGTGAAAAACTGTACAGATATTCAGCCTGAACAGACTAATAATCTTTATCTTTACTCACCTCATCATCTCTTAAGAAAGGAAATGTGGCCAGCAAGAAGTTTTATGAGAAAAATATATATAAAAAAGGTTAACTGAAAGGAATTAGAATCTCATGTTTTATTACTCAAAGCAGTTATCCCATTATTTTTGGAGATGATAACATTTTACGGATTTATTCTAATGATTGTTCTAAACTACAAATTTACTTGCCATCCTTAAGAATTTCCCCATCATTTTGAAATTTTAAAATGTTACCAGGAGTAATTGTTTTAAAATTCTTAGATTCAAATGATAAAGACTGCACTTCTATGTAAAAAAAGGCCTTATTGCAGGTGTTTACCTTGTTTCTGAAGTCTGTTTTGTTCTAACAGTGCAAATGACTTTGTGAACACTTTTTTTTTTTCTGCTACAGAACACCTGAAGCAAGAAGTAAGTTACAAACCCAATTTGGAACGTATCTGTAAGCTCAATTATTGACTTATTGAATTCCCCATATATTTCACCGAACCTATGACCGAGTAACCTCAGACTCAGGCCAATTTAGGCTGGTTTTCTGTCCTTTTTTAGAAGTGCAAGAAGGAGAAGGGGAAGCTAAAAAAATACCACGAAATTCACCATCTGAGGTTTTGTTTGCTTTTTTTATTTCTTTAAGCATTGCCAAAAACAATGGGTGCTTCATTGTCTGGCAGTGTGGGGACAAGAAGGTGCTGGCCAGGGCAGAGGACTGGGACAAGAATGTTTGTCTGCCTGCAGTGCAGGGACACCTGCATGCCCTGCTGCCAGCAAGCTGGGGAGACATGCTGCCACCACGTGCTCCTCAGCAAGATGTACAGCCCAAAAAGCCCAACATCTGCATATTTAAATTGAAAAAGGGTAGTTTTAGATTAGATATTACTAAGACTCACTTTCCTGTGAGTCAGTGAAACAAGTTGCTCAGAGAAGTGGTGGCTGCCCCATCCTTGGAAATGTTCAAGGCCAGACTGGATGGGTCTCTGAACAACCTGGTTTAGTGTAAGGTGTCCCTGCCCAAGGCAAGGGGGTTTGGAACTAGATGATCTTTAAGGCCCCTTCTAGCCAAACAATTCTATGATCCTAACCATTCTATGACGCTAAAATGTTCAATTTCTTGCCCTTTCTGTGCATGTTTATCCTTGCATATGTAATTTATTTTCTTGTACCTCCATGAATAAAAACAGGCCCCTCTTCCCTTTTAGTGCCAAAACTTACATTTTGTCATCTTTAGCAGTGCATGAGAAGCTTTTGTGCCAAAAGGCAAACCAAGGCACTCCAGGGGCTTTGCCACAGCACCCTGCCCTGTGTGAGCATATGTACAAAATGCAGTACTTTATGCGGATTGTCCTAAGGTGGAAACTGCTCCCTTGAGTATATTTTGTAGTCATTACTTAGCAGATATATGGATGTTTATTAAAGTATTGAGATTCAATACCATATTTTCTGCTCTTCATTCTACACCCAAGAAGTGTGAGGTTTACATTTTCACTTTAAAGAGCTTACACATCCTTGAAGCTAATTATCCTATGAACCAAATAAACAGTTTCATAAACTTAAGTAGCCATCAATTATGATTCCAGGGTCTTTTTAAGAAGGCCAATTTCTACCTGGAGTTATTATCCAGTGTGCATTGCTAAGAGTGAAGAGGACAATGGTTCAACAAGGAGTAAAAATGAATTTCATGTTTTAACATTAGAAAGAGTAAACAAGATCATGTATTAATTAAATAAAAGACTAAACAGGACAAACCTTTGGAACAACAGACATAACATTTAAAATAAAAATCAACATGGCAGGGTAAAGGTCGGAGAAGATCAAGTAAGACGCTAATAGTTGTGCTTTTTCCATTTTCTTATCGATCAATATTATGTTTTTCCCAGTGAAAATGCAACAGCAGAGTTATTGCTGACCTTTTTCTCACCCTTCCATTGTGTATAAAATCACAGCAAAATAACAAACAACTTCATAAGCAGCAGAATTTTTCGAGTCAAAAAGCCTATGTCCAAAAAATAATTGTTTAAAAGAACCATAGAAAAAAAGTGCTTTCTATGGTAAAAAGTAGTCTACTTCTCTACTAATCATATGTGAAAAACTTTGTGCCAGCTTAAGAGTCAATAGTTACTTTTTTATTATTATTTTTTTTAAATTCAGCAATAAACTTTGTTAGCATTTTAAATAATTGATAGGTCAGATACACTCTCAGCAACCAGAGCAGGAATCAAATATATATTCCAATAAGGAATAAAAAAAGACATGTATATTTCAGTTATTATAACATGGACTTTTTTTCCTGATGTTTAATTTCTTCCTTTTCACTTTAATGCACCATGGATAAAAATTCTATTTATTAATAATTATTGCCCATATTGCTATTTTAAAAACTAAGAAAAAGCTTTACATTACTTACTAATAAGAACATGGATGACCGCAGAGAGCAATTCAATAAGAAAATTGTGTTTTCTGTTCCAGCAAAATGACATTTTCCACTTTCTGCCACTGCCACCAGAAAGAACGATACAGAAACTGAGGCAAAGAATAAGACATTTAAAAAAAACCCCAAACCTAAAAACAAACAAACAAACAAAAACCCAAAACCCAAAACCAACAAAAAAAAAAACCCCAAAACACCCAAATATTTTACAGTGATTTCAGAACAAGTGCAGTGAGAGTTTTATCCCTTGTAATATTTTCATTTTGATCAGTGAAGACTAGGAACCGAATAAAAGTTGGTATGGTAAAGGTGAACTTATTCATTTTCATGAGTGTCTGTATAAAACACAAAAATTATATGACATATCATAAAGAAACATGAATTTCAAGTGAAAAAGAGAAATGTTTGTATTTTTCTATTGTAAATAGTATTTTCAGATCCAGTAGATATAATAAAAAGTAGCTAACTCATTTACTGAAAAATATCCACAGTTGTCCTTTCAAAAATTTATATTGAAAATATGATCCAAACTTAATTGCTGACTAATTAAAAGTTTATTTTAATTTCAAATGTCCAGGCAGTGAAGATGTAATTGTTTTACATACAAATTAGATAATGACAGGATTATCTACATAAAAATATAGCTTGGTAAACCATTTGGTCTGGTGCTCAATGATACACTAAAGATATGTTTTGTTGCAGAAGTTTATACGCTCACTAGATGTCCCTTTATGTGACATACAGGGTGTGGTGACTTTAGTAGACAGAGAAAGCCTCTTTGCATTCATAGAAGTTATAGCTGTTTCCCTTATTAAAATTTACCAAAGAATAGAATTATATATATTATTGGGGTATCTCTGTTTAGACAAGTAGGTTGCATCCAAGCTTGTTTCTTTGAAGACACTTGAAAAGAGGACCTCACAATATTCCAGGAGTATTCTCAAAATGCAGATGGCAAATGCAGTCCCCAGATGCATTATTTATTATCAGGTCTCATAATTCATTTAATGATGTAATTGTTTTACAAGCCTGACTCATAATTTGTGAATATCTAAGTGTAGTGACATAGAAACTAACCTAATAAAATGTCACTGTCGTGCTTTACTGTGCCACAGCAATTACTGTAGGCACCGTGCAGCTCTCGCTTGCTCTTCTCCTCTTCATTATCCTTACCTTCCACTCTAAATTGAAACTACTGCTGTTCCAAGTTACAGAAAACAACCTCCAACAAGAGACAAGATGTTTTCGTTTCTAACTATTAGCCTAGCAGTTATAACATTTCTTCAAAACACTGGAAACGCACTGGAAACTCCCTGAAACTGAAACTCCAGACAGGTTCCAGCAAGAGCTGTGCAGAAAAGAAGATATCTGAATACAATAAAATACAGTGATGGAGACTGCTGTTTCTTGCTGTAGAGTTACTGTTTCAATACCATTTTTCCATATTTTCAATAATTTCTAGTATCCCACAACATACAAAAGCTGAAATGAAAATGAAAAGCATGTCACAGTCCTCTATCTGGTGAGACATTGGCTTTGAGAAGGATATTACTGTAGGATATTACTGTTTGGATTATCAAATTTCCAAGGTAAATATTTCCCTCTGGTAGACTTCATGGTGGTTCCAAAATGCCTTATTTTTTATCCCTAAGAAAGTTTGCTGTTTAGAGATACTCCTCCTGGGGTGCCTTAGCATTGGAATAAGCACACTTCACTTTCTACTGACCGAGTCATGCAAAAGGTATTTCCACAGCAAAAAACCTGCAATATTTCTATTGCAGAAGAGGGTCTTTGGGTGTCATAAGAATGCACATCTTACAGCTTACTCTGCTTCTTCTCCCTCGAATCTTCTCATCTTTTAGAAGGTTTTTAACTTCCATTCTCTCTCTTCTCCGTTCCCAATTTCCTCATGCAGGTTTCCTCTCTGTTCCTAGGCCCTTCCCATTTTGCTTGATTGCCTCTCAAGCTGTCATGATTCTCATTATTTTCATCCATCCTTCATTTTTTTTCTCAGAGCTTGCACTAATTGCTTCATCAATGCAGTGTTACACAGCGAACTTTAGAAGTATCTCTAACTTGTGCATGACACATATTCCCTTATTCAAATTGCTTGATATATCCCATAATTTTCAGGGGGACTCAGACTCAATAAGGTCTCTTTGGCAGCGGCTGCACTTTCTCTGCACATTTAGGTGACACTGCAATTGTTATCTGCCTGGCTAAAGATGGCTTGGAGCTCCTTTTACATCTGCCTGGAAGGAGTCTTGGAAAGTCAGCTGTATTTGAGGCCTGCAGTAAAGCAGCTGAACAGATAGCACAAAATAGAAAATGTCTTTCTAACTGGAAGAAGAAGGTGGGTGAAGAAAACTATGTCTCAAGATATTTGAGAAACAGAGCCTCAACAACAATAGCAAAGAAAGGGCTTTGTTTCTATGTTTTTTAAACATAGTGGCAGGTGGACTGTATATCCAGAAATCTTCATGGGACATGGGCAGTAATCACAAAATTGATGTTTGGTGACAGGACAGGGCAAGGCAGAGCATCACTTGAGCCTGTGACCGTAGATAAGAGTGGACCCAGTGGAGAGAGACCAGCTTACATTCCATACTATTTTTCCTCCCCACAGGTCAATTAGATTTGCGAATAGAGTAGAAGGGGATATGAGAATTGTGCTGTTAAAAAGTCTTGGCCCTACCAAAGTATGGATTTGCTAAGTGGCCCTGTAATAGCTTTTCATATCCGCTTTTTTTTTTTCTTTCAGTTTAATCTGTTATTTTTGTATTAATTCATAGTTATGATGGTTTTTTTCTGAGACGTATGTGATTTTACAGTTTAATGGAATTCCCACCACTTGACAGAGAAATGCTTGCCTATGAAGATCATTAGGAGATTTAAATTCCTCAAATTCTGAAGAGAAAAGGGCTTTACTGGGACTCTGAACCAAGCATTTATTTTTGAAAAGGATCCCTTGAAATAATTGACAACTCCAGCTCTTACTACTGCTGGTGGTTTCTGCCAGAAGGGTTAATGTCTGGAAGAGGGAAGTTACAAAATGTATCTTGTATTTAAACCTCAAGAATAAAGAA
>WBMV01002870.1:0-41203 GCA_013396655.1 Campylorhamphus procurvoides | reverse complement strand
TGGAAATTAAAAGAAGAAACAGAAAGAAAAAGAAAAAGCGTTTTCCAAGAAGAGAAAATGAAATGCAATGTGGCTGTTTGGGGAAGAAATCTAGCACAGTTGCTGTGCGCCCATCAATCAGTGGCTGAAATGAACCCATTTGTAAAAGTTAATAGAGCAAAGTATAATGAAAGACAAATTGGTGTTATTAGTCTAAAGTTTATGGTTCAATTAAACTAATAATATGCAGTAAAGCAAAAAGAATAATTAGAAACTCTGATAAATATACATGGAATTGTAAAAATATGACAAAGAATTACATATTTTGTTATTTTTGAATATAGTATCTTTTTGATAACTTTATACACAGTTGCCTTGGGGCATACAAGCATACTTCAACAGTAGGGTTTAAAACATATAATTACTTGAAACCAAATAGTATTAAATATGCAACATAAAATTTACAGTGGCAATTATCTTGAGAGCTGAACTAATTTGAGATTTAAAAAACTAAAAGGACATTTTAAATTGGTTTTATGAAATTACTTGTTTACCAGCTTTATAAATAGATACATTTTAAATATTTTATAGCTGAGTATTATTACCCTATTTTCTGAACCCTCTAATATTTAGAAAATACATACCATGAATGGCTTTATTTACAATGAACTAAACCTTCTATGTCTTCAATACTCTCTTTCTGGAAATGCATAAAGGAAAAAGAGTCTTTGTCACTTGGTGAGCATTCAGCACCGCCCTTCCCCTTCTTGCAGGGCAACATCAGGAAGATGAAGAAAATTTGAATGAACTTCTCCCCAGAAAACCAGGTAGAAAGTCAGGAAGCCAGGGAAGGAGACTTGCTTACTGTTTAAACTGGCTTCTCCCCTCACCTCCCTCAGAAGCATTCAGAGAGCTGATGTGATCCTCCCAATTATTACTTACACATGCATATCTTCAACAGGGCAGATTGGGTGTCATAACCATGAGCACAGACTGTACAGACGTGGCTGGAATCAGAAGGAGCAGCTGAAACTGTGACTTGGATTGGGCTGATACTTGTAGAGTTTCACTCTCTCAATCTATGTTATACATAACCTCTGAGACTTCTAGTACACCATAGAATTTTTTACATTTTGATTTTTATTTTTCAAAGGTTATTGGGATGCCAGCCAGGTATTTGAGTCATGGAAAGATGGGTGGGGAATTTGCATGAGGAGAATCAAGACAAATCTTCCAGAAATAAGTCCAGTTAAAAAAAAAAAAAAAGAAAAAAAGGGAAATTTAACCTATATCTGACTCAAACTGCAAATGGTGGAACATCTGAATGAAGAGGCACAACACTAGAAAGCTGTAGCAGAAGGAAAGTGGAAAATGTGACAGTAAAAGCTTCAGGTTTATAAGACAAGAGAGACCAGTTTTGAAATGTTATGTTAATGCCTCCCTAGGATTTTGTTAAACAGGCAAAGAAATTAAATGGAATTTAACTACTGAAAAGTAATTACAGCAAGTTTAAAAATCCCCACACCAACAAAACAAAAAAAAACCCAAACCAAACAAAACCAAACAAAGAACAGACTATTAATTTAAAATTTTATGCAAAAAAAACCCCAAGCAAGCCCAAATCTGTTCAACAAGATATTTTGATATCTCTTATGGGCTTTGAAGGGACCATCATATCATCTTCTCAGGGAAGCTAAATTTCGTTCATCCTTAATCAATCAAATACCTTTTTTCAAGCCCTGAGGCTGTGACATTTCAGTCAATCAAAGGCAGAGGACAGCAGAGACCAAGACACCTCCAGGATGGGAACCTGATTAGATGTCTATGCAACAAAAGCTCTGTTACCCTCACAGCAAGGAAACAGTATTGTATTTCAAGAAATGATGTCTAGCTTCAGAAGAATCTCTGGATGCTTTTGTCAACAAGATTGTAATCCCCTACTGTCAGAGTTTTTTTCCACTATGAAATTCCTGTTGCCAGTGATCAAGTTACATCTTGATCTTCTTTTCAAATAAGCTGAGGAAGATGAGCTCTGAAATCCTCATACCACAGGGCTTGAATATTTTGATCTCACATGGCCAAGTATTTTGAAAGATAATGTTCTAAATAAAAGTTTCACACTTTTTCCCAAAAATTCTCTCCATATAAAAAAACATAACTTACATGAAAATTGCTTTAGACTGCATTCTTTTTACCATAATTCAGCCTTGAAAAAGGTAACATTTTGAGTTTCTTAACTACTTTTATTTCTATTTCTTGCCTTTCCATTGTATATATTAATTAATAATTACAACTAGATCCCTACTTATATTCAAAAGCTATGTCTTTTTTTAATGTTTGTACTTTGAAATTTTGTAACAGGTTGCTTAGGCAAAAGTATTTCAACCTATAAAGTAACACTTACCTACTGCAAACATTGATCCCAATATTGTCTTACTCAAACTTCTAATTTCCAGCTATGATTGATTACTTAAATACAAGACAATGTTTAGGTATTTTCCACCTTCATATTAGTTGAAAGACTTGCAAATTTACAGAGAGCTTCCTATAATAATTTCAATTAGAACTGAACAAACAGACTCCACCTAGCAATTCAGGAAATGCTTTATTATCTTCCTTCTTGCTAACTCTCTTGGGAAAGATCCTCAAATAAAACTGATGTGTTGCTAGCAGGAGTTGTTCTTCCCTGACACATACAGTTTACAGATTGCATACAGTTCTCTGGAATATTTAATGTTCAAAATTCAAATTCTTTTGAGTGTTCTCACTAATTGTCACAAGTGCCTTATTATGCTGAATTGACCAGTCAGGACTGCACAATTAAAAACCCCATGGTGGACAGACCTCTACGAGCTTTTCCCTCCCTCTATTTGCTGCATTTGCACAGCAACACAGCTTGAGGAGCCCAGATTTGAGATGACACTGGTCATTCTCTCTAATATAAGGCAAACCACTTTTCATGCCAGCCTTGGCTTCAGACACCGGAGATAAAGTAAGGGAAGGAAAGAAGTGAAAGTGATTTCTTTGTCTGATTACACTTGGACAAAACAGGAAACTCTGCCTTGCCCATTCCCAGGAACACCTTTGTGGGAGAAACACTAAAAATAGTGCAGAGGTAAGATAATGTGAGCAATAGACATGTGGGAAGGGGGAAATTGAGCCTGGCAAGAGAGAGTGTCCCTGAAACAGGGTTTCTTGCAGGAAGCACCGTCTGTGGTCTCCTTCTTCATTAATTTATTTTAATGAGTTTTTGATTTTGCTTTGGACATTCTCGTATTCTTCTCAAATTTCCTCTTGGAAAATCCACATATCAGCTCAAGATCAGCCATGGGTCACCTTTGTTAAGATAATTTAACTATTAGAAAACTAAATGGATGAGAGAAGAGTTCAAGTTTTCCTGTTTGCAGCTACCATATATTCTTCAGAATGTTTGCAGAGAGCATTTCTGGGTGGAAGAAAAATCTTCCTGCTTTGTGAGCTTTTATTTTCATTTAAGGGAGTCAAAATTACAATCCTATATCCCTTGCTCATCTGTGACAAACAGGCAGACCTACCTCTGCCTGGAAGCAACCTGAAAGTCCACTGGCATCTCATTCATATCTCAGGTTCTATCCCTGCTTCCAGTCACAGATAAGAGGCTCCCAGGACTTTTTGGGGGATCTCTGAGAGGCCTGAAGCTGCTTTGTGCTATAGGAAGCAGTTCCTCCACCAAATTTGTGTAGACCCAGTTCCACTTTCTATTTGCTCAGCAAGGAGAGGGCTCACTGGTAGTTGGAGAGACCAGGGCTCAGTGATAGCTTACCCTCTCGTACCAGGAAGAGTTCTGAATGCCAGGCTTGGAGCTGTTCTGGAGAAAAACTAGCCTGACCTCATGTCTGTAGAATGGGTCAAAATTTGAATGGTGGTATGATCAAATCTGGATTAAGACACAGAGGAGTCAGTGTGAGTGCAACAGCCTTGCCTAGTTGTAAGAGCACATGGCAAGCAGAAAAGAACCCTTGGAGTCTCTTAAATGGTTGTTTGATTATTTAAAATGTTTCCTCAAGTAGAGGCTTTAAACCATACCTTCCCTCTTCTTGCCAAGTGCCCCAGCTCACAGACTCAGGAAAATGCCTGGGTCACACACCTTTTCCATCTGATCCAACAGACATCTTTATTTTGTGATTCAGAGCATGAAAACATAGATGGGAAGGTATGGGCTGCACTACCCTCTGCTCGAGGGAGCTCCCAGCTCCTGCTGAGGTCTCTTGGGTACCAACTTTTATTTTCTACAGGCAAAGGTAGGGCTTCACACCAGGAGCCCTAAAGACTCTGTCTCCAGTCATGTCAGAAACTGTCAGAGACTCTTGGGTTGAACTGGATGAACATGAGCATTTGATGGACAAAGAAAAGGACAGTACATTTCCAGTCTATCCTGGTGGATGCCCCTGGCAGATCCCTGCTTCATGCTCTGCCTGCTCGGAGTCTCCTTCTGTGGCACATTCCCTTCCTGTCGGTCATGCAGGAGGCTCAGGGACCTGCCCAACCTATGATACAGTTAAATATAGATGTGGCTTAGGACTGCATTGTACAACTAGACAAAACTATTTCAGCCGATACTGAAATGCTTTCCAGCCTCAGAAAGTCACTCACTGCTTTCCAAACCAGCAAACATCCTGATGTCTGTGGGAAGCCTGGGAAAACGCTACAACCTGGTATTTCTGAAGCAGCCATGAAACTAAATCAGCTGAGGGAAACAGTGGGAGTGTCTTGAAGCCGGTCATAAAAACATGTTTTGTAGGGCTAATCTTCACATTGTCCTACACTTCATTCTCTATTCCTTTCCTGCATTTCAGCCAGATCTCAAGTCTTTTCAAACAAGCCACAAATAATTTTCCATCTTGAATTTGTTTGCCATTGTAATGACACTATTTTACAGCACACCAAAAATTTCCTGAGGTTTTTAATAGTACGACAATACCTCAGTTTTAATTACTTGAACAAAAGGGCTTCAAGTTCGTCAGAGTGCCTTTCAAGGCCTGTGAAGATATTAACTGATTCCATAACCAATTACCTACATTTTCCTTTACTTATTGCAAATGTGACCTTTTGCTAGAATTTGATTGCAAGTTTCCTGCTGTGAGTATATAACTATCTGTGTGTCTGAGAATGGCTACCCTCCACTCATGTGATGACTGCTGTTAATTTTAATACACTTTGATGGCTGGAGAACAAATAAGTGTCTGTGACACAGAGCAGAGACATTTGAAGGTGGATAAACTACCACTTTAATGAGTAGAAATCAGCAAGTAAAGGGGCCTTTCAGTGACAAACCAGAAGACCTTCAACCTAAGCAAAGTATTTTTCAATCTGGAGAGGATTAAAAAAAATTCCTACTTTCCATAGAGGTGGAATAACAAAACACCTCATAAAAATGTTGCAAATTATAGAAAAGAAGAATGCATAAATAAATGTTCTCAAGTGATATTTTATTTTTCTTGTAAATTAAACTACATGGAAGAAAATATCCCAGAGAAACTATTGTAGTTATATGTTTTTATTACCTGTTGATAGTAATTCTCTGAGTTACAAAAAAAAAAAAATAATAAAATAAGGTTTGTAGACCTGTTTTTTCCATACTGGCTCTGTATTACTGTTTGGAATTTCTTTGGATTTTTTTTTTCCTTGACTCCAAAGATGATCTGCAGGCTAGAATTCTACCTCTGAAGAAAAATATACTCACAGATTTGTTTAAGTCCAGAAGAGAGCAAGGATGAAAAGGATGAAGCTGAAAGGATCTGCTCGCAAGATAAGATTAAAAAAAGTTACTTAACCTGACTAAGTAATGATCAAGATGAAACACTAATTCTTTATAAATATTTAAATACTATGTATCCTTAAGAGAGAATGGAATTAACTAACAATATGTAAAGGAGTACTAGGATATTAGAAAGGCTGCAAATAATCTAAAATATGAAAATGGTGTTACTTATTGTATAGAAAAAATATGCAAATTATTCAAAGTAAATGAACAAAAATTATTGTCTGCTTATGCAAAATGGACTAAAGTTTGACTCTTCAAGCTGTATTCTTTTTTTACTATTGTTTCCCCTAAAATGACACAATTGCACATAGAGGTTCCATTGTGCAAAACTAGGAGACAATCAGAAAATCCTTGCACCAGGCTCTTTCTTTGTTCCTTTTCTGGTTTTTCTCCAGTTTGCAGATGTATTCTGAAACCTAAATACTGACTTTTTATCAGTAGTTGGAAGAGTTTGCAGAGTTCTCTGATGACATGTAAAAAAGGAGAAGCACGCAGGGAAGATTCTTGGAATATATTCTTTCCTATATTATCTCCTACTCAGTCATCATTGAATGGTTTCCCAGATTGATGAAATTATCAATTATTAGCCTACAGAGCTAGCTTCCCTTATGTTTCCAATCACTGACTAAAAATTCTCATTTATTTTCAGAAAAAAAACAGTTTTTATCTTGTTGGTCTCAGAAAGAAATCACACCTCTGCACTGACTCCAGAATCTACCACTTGCCTGCACTGTTACTCCCTTATTAAACATTCTATATAATAAGAAGAAAAGCTTCAGACTTGTATGAGGACATAGGGCCCTCTGCAGCATTTTAGTTTCACAGTCTATAGCTGACTTGTTTTCTGCTATCATTAATTAAATAAGCAGAGGAGAGGCGTTGCCTTTGCGAAATACTTTCCATAATAAAAGCATTCTAAAGCAATAACAATTTTTGTCAATATCTTAACATTTTTCTCTGAATTGTCCATATGGAGTCAGATCATTTTATCCTAGTTTCTAGAAGAGAGAATTTCAGCAAAGATAATACAGCTGATTCCAAGATTCAGATAAGCAAAATGCTTATGCTGCTTATTTCAGCTCCTCCAGTCAGAACAAACCCTGCTGTAGCTGACATTCCTCTCAGAAGGCAGGAAAAAGCTCTTGGTCTGGCTCCTATCAGCACTAGTTCATCTTTCTAAGGTAAATTTGAATGATCATTTCCGTGGTCCCACAGTTTACCAGGATTTGTACTGTTAGCACATGCCATCCACAGAGTATTCCAAAATTCAGGGTGCTGCTCTTCTTTTGTTTTTGTTGTTTCTGTCTAGATCACTAGGAAAGGGCTGTCTTTGGCCCATTAATTGAGTACCTCCATGGTTGGTAGGTAACTGACCTCCATTTCAATTGCCCTTCTGCTCTTCTAATGTCCAAATCTTGCCATGATGCCATTATGAGCTCGCACCATTCTACTGACCCCAGGAGTGGTTAGCAGTCATCCATACTTCTGCACAGTTATCTTGCCAACTAGTCAATTACATTTCTAAGCCTCCTGCTTAAGTTCTGTATCAGAAAATGGTTTTTCAAGACATTAATAGATACCCTCTTTCCTTTAGTGCACCAGACTGGAGACCTCAATGTATCTGGTGCGTATCTGGCTGTTTTCCCTGAAAAGAAAGTGTCCAAAGCAAGACTGTAATTGCAAGAACACAAGGGCAGGCAAGGCTTGAGCTGTCAGAGCTATACTGATCATAGGACAGCACTTGAGTGTAAGCTCATTGCCAGCTTGTGTCCAGACCTGGCCTTCTTCAACAAGGCAACTAGCTGACACAGTGCATAGAATTTTGGAATACAAACTGACACACAAGCGTTGAAAATGATGCTGAGGAGGATAGGCAAGGCTCATGCTCAGCAATATCCTCGGACTGGAACTAGCTCATCAGCCAACAAACAGAGTCAAAAGAGGTCTGGCACACAAGTGAGAAGGGTTGGGTGGCATTTCCAAGAGGAACAACTGGTAACAAGTAGTTTCACACAACTTCTTAAAAAATCAATGTTGAATCCATGTTCACACTGAATAGAAACTATCTGTAAAATGGAGCACTTAGTAGAACATTGTTCACAGAAAGTTTCAATCAGTCTTGCCTTTTTGTATCAGTGTGACCTGCGATTTTTCCCCTGGTTCTCAGTATTACTGAAGCAAGCAGGAGAGAGGAAGTGCTTATATTACAATGGATATACTTTTTAATAAAATGTAATTGATAGCCAGATATGCGCCAGTCAGGGTCATGAATCCTAGATTGTGAAATATAGAGAAATAACAAATCTTACCAAATCTCCTTATATTAAGGGCAAAGAGCATTTCAAATATGACAATCAAGATGAATTAGAAATCTGACTGATACAAGGTGCAAAGCTACATGTCTTTGAGAACTGAAACTGCTTGTTATTGGCACACATTGTATTTATAGATCTTGCAGAATGTCCCCGATCTGTATCTTTTTCCATTATAATCTTCTTTGTGTTGTTCTTGTCTTATTATTTTCCAATGGGAAGTTATTGATACATTTCAATCTCTTTGAACTGAAGTTGTCATTTTTGGGGGGTTTTTTACTACACCATAACCTTCTAGAATTAATTACAAAATTATTGATAAAACCCATAAGGAAAATACTAAAATAAAAGTATGCATGTCCAATACACACCTATTAAAATTCAGTCAGTCCGTGGAAATCACTGTGAAGTTACTTTATGAGCAATAAACAGGAAAGCACAATGTTTTGTATCAGTGAGAAAGTGGACCGGCTACTCTATGACAAGGGTTTCATACTGATTTTTCTTTTTTTTTCCTCTGCAAGACAATTTTAGCCACTGTGTAGATGGAAACAGATTCTCACATTAGTAGTCAGTGGTGAAGCAGACTTACAAGAGAAATTCAGAGGCTAGAGGTATTATATTTGCAAGATGGACAGGATAGGTGGGATTCAGTAGCCTAAACAATGTCAGCTTGGGCTATCTAAGATGCCCTGGTGCAGCCACAATACCTTCAGGGGGCTGACAGGTCTGAGGTAGGACTGCAGGGAGATCTGCTCCCTTGTAAAGCAGCAAGTGTTGGCCAGGAAGGCTTAAAGTGTCAGAAGAAACACCAAAAGTGATACTTGGTGCTTCTGTTTAAGCAACTGAATCTCCCTCTCCTCCTTGAGTATTTCTTAGCTTGACCTCCTTAGAGGGCCTGGGGCTGTAGTTTGCCTTTCACTCCATTCGTACTAGAAAATACAATTTCTCCAGAGATTTCATTGATGCTGAACATTGAACCCCCAAATTTTGATTCCCCAGTTATTCAGCTGGGAAAGGACTAAGAACACTTTATCTCTGTATTTTTTTTTCTTTTATCCTCTTTAGGAGTTCATACTAGTTATGGGATGTACTAGCTGGGTCCTCACACCTCACTTCTGGCCACTTTGGCAGAACTCAAAGGAACTCATCCTAAAGGTGTCAGTGTTTTCTGAAACTTCTCAGTCTCTTATCAAATTAAATGCCTAGGACATATGAACTCTCACAAAAAAATAAAACAAAGCTACTGAAATCTTTGCTGTCTTATAGCATTGTTCAGTGGTAAGGGCTCTCAGAAGATGAAAGATCTGCCCTGAGATATCTATTAATTTGGAAACAAGGAGCTCCATCCAATTCTCCTACTGGCCCAGAGACTGCCTGCAGCAGAAAACCACTGAAGAATTGCAGGTGCAGCCTACCCAGGCTTGACAGAGCTGTTCCATCTCATGTTAATAATTAAATATTCATTGGAGCATGAACCAAAACCTGACTCTCCCACTTCCCAGGTGATAGCCCTAATTATATGCCTATGTCATCAATCTTTGTCTCTGCTGTAATGAATTGTCATTATTTGTATATACTGGAAGAGTTTTAACAGGAGACAGCTCTCCTCCCTCTTCCCCTCCCCTCTGAATATCTGACAGCCAAGAGGTTGCAATACTCTTTCTAGCACAGATGATGAGATAGGTTCAAGTATTCTCTGAATTACACAGAGTAATGAATCTGAGAAGAGGTGTATAGAGAATAGCCATAGTCACTGCAAGGTACTCCTCAAAGACTCTTGGCTAAGCTGAGGGAGACTGATTCTGGTAAGAGGTCATTATGAAGGATCCTGACCAGGTTGGCTGGGGCTATGCATTGGTGCGTGCCCATTGGACACTGAACAAGGCCTTTAGCAACCTTGCTGAGCCCTTAAGACTAGAGTTGTTCACCAAAAAGAGTGCACAGATGCTTGTCTTTTCACACTTTTAACCCTTGTTATCTACAGGATTACCTGTGGAGGTATACATTGTTTCAAATAGTTTTCTAATGAAAGACATTATCAATAATCAATAAATGGACTCTGTGCTCATCTCTCTTCTGGTGTCACTACACAGCCCTTGCCACTGACTTGAACAACATAAAGATTTCACATTAAGAGTCACGCAAAAGATACTTCAGACTCTATAATCACATATTGCCTCTCCAGGGCATTTTCTACAATGCAATACCATATTTTCATATCCATTACTCACGTTCTCTGTAATACTTTCAGCACTAACAGTGTTGAAATTACTTAGGGGCTTTAAATAGCCTGTTTTTACTACACTAAGCAGGTGTTTCCCCAGAGTTTTCCATAGCTAGGTGCTTCCTGAAATGCAGTGCAATAGTATTCATTTATCACAAGTCTATTAATACTTACCTTTTCTTTAGGAAAACAAACGAGTTTAAAACTGGTAAATTTAGCACTATTTATAACAGACTCACTAGTTCTGTGCAGAATTACTCTATGTGTGTGGAATTACTAACTGTACAGTGTAGAAAAGCTTTTTGTATTACACTCTGGTAAAAAGGGAGAATGGATTTTTTTACATGACATCTTTGCACATTAAGCTCTTTAATATTGTAGCCTCTCCCTTGTGTCTGAGTGCTTAGTCAAGTCAAGCTGCAGCAGAGGCCAGTGCTGTCCCCACGTGACTGGGAGAGGTGAGGGACAGAAGATGAGCTTTACTCCTTGCACACCTGATCACATGCTGAGGCATGATCCTTCTTGTCCCATCCTACAGTACCCAGGACAAGGCTCCCACTCGCCAGCTGCTGCATGGAGTTACAGATCCCCTTCAGTGATCTACACCTGCCTCCTGGGACCAAGATGCCAAGGAGAAACAGCAATGTAGTGCTGTTGGATACCCAGTCTCTCAGTGCTGCCACAAGGAGATGGAGATGGTGTCTCCTGTGTCCTTATCCTTTTCTGTAAATCTGCACCTGCAAATATTGGCTCAATTCTATTACAGATAACTTGGCCGTAGCTAATCCATGCTAATCCATTTACCTTTTGTTCTTTCCTGTTGTATCTAGTGTCTCTTTTAAAAGCAATAAGGCAGCAGTAATTAAAACATTTCTTTCCAAAATTCACTCAAAACAGTAATTTTGAAAATGTTTCCATGTAAATCTTTTGCAGTCCAATTGTGCTTTTACTAACTGGAGTTACAACAGTGTCACCTCAGTGATAATTCCTTGTTTGGAATTACTCTTAACTTCACAGACTGAAAGGGAGAATCAGGCTCTCTGTATTGGGCTTTAATATGCTCAGAGGGAGAAAAACAGTGAAGGCAAACCTGAATTTTTCTTTGTTAGTGGCAGCATTTAAACATCATGCCCTCATCCCAGCCTAGTCTTTGTGAAGCCAAAGTGAGATGTGCATTGATTCACAAGTTCTTATGTGACCAAGCAGCAAGTTTCACCTGTGGTTGGGTGTGAGGGAAAGAATGGCACATTGCCAGAACTTGGATCACAGCATTTCTACAGCAGGAAAAGTGGGAAAAGCAAAGAGAACATCTATTAGGACTCATGTGTGCTTTATGAAATACAGCTACAAGCAGTATTGATTTTAACTCCTTTCATCTATACAGGAGAAAGGGAAACTTGACCTCTGCTTATAATTGTTTTAATAATTAAGAAACTAAAAGCCTAGCTATGATCTCTCATAAATAAATGAGAAAATATAATGAATATATAAGATGAAAAAGGAAAGAGAATAATGTTGGCTGAGCAGTTGACTTGGCTACTGCACACAACATGCTAGTACCTCTGCCTTATTGCATTATTATTATTGTGGTGGCTTGCCATGCCATCTAGCAGGGACTCAGGGAACTACCAGTCCTGGGGAAGGGCTGACAAGGCAACACAAAAGCAAAACAAGGAAAGACGCTCTGGAATATTTATTTATGACTAGTAAATATAAGCATTTGCCTTTTTCACATAAAACAATTTCTGAATGAAGAATAGCCTCTTCAAAAAAAATCTACCTTAAATTCTGTAATACATATTGAGCACTTCCACAAGTCTATTATACATTGAATGAAAATATTTTTCCTCTACCTTTAAATGTCTCATTTTTGCTCCTTTTTTCTAATATTAACAAAATTTGCAGCTGGCTTTCCATACATCATGCAGTATTAGTGTTTCACCTGTGCTGTATTAATTTTCTTAATTCCTTCTCTGAATTTTTTTATGATGCTTCTTTGAGTTGAAATCCTCATGCTTCTAGACCAGTACTGAGACTATACTCACTCTGGTTTGTGAACATCACTGGTGACCCCACACACTACACACCAACATCTGTCTAATGTAGTTCAACTTTACTACATACTGGCATGCAAAAATGGCTTGTTATACCTTTTTTTTTAAGGGTTAATATGCAATTTTTTAAGCTAAAGTCATTTCACATTCAAGAAATTACTAATTCCCACCAGATGAGCCAAATCAAAACAGTACATTAAGACAACCGTCATCAATTCAGCTTCCCACCTGAAGACTGTATTCTATTCCACATGGAAAAAATCATATTTCTGTTCTTTTTAGAATTTTATGAAGCAGGAAATTTGTATGAAATCTTATTTGTTCTTAGTATAAAGCTACAGCTGTTCTATCACTTGGTCACAGAGGCAAAGACTTTCCCAAACTGTACCTATACAGTTCAGCATGAAGATGAGAAGGATCTGGGGAGACCTTACTGTGGCCTTATAATACTATTAGGGGACTTTTAACATGGATAGAGACTTTTACCAATGCGTGAGGTGAAAGACAAGGACTAATGGTTTATGTTTACTTTATGTTATGGTGTATGTTTACTTTAGATATAAGAAACTTTTTATTATTACATTGGTTCGACACTGGAACAGGTTGTGCAGAGAAGCTGTGAATTCCCCATACCTACAGGTGTTTAAGGCCAGGCTGGATGGAGATGGCCTAGTGGAAGATCTCCCTGACCGTCACTAGAGGATTGGAACCAGATGATGTTTAAAGGTCCCTTTCAACCCAAGTAAATTCTTTGAAGTGATTCTTTGTTTGAATCTTAAAGAAAACAACTACCAAAATTTGACAGCACGCTGTAGAACTGTAGCAGCAAAAGTCACTGCCTCCAAGCTCTGCTACAGTGACATGTCAGCATTTTCAGCACAGAAGTAGTCACCACGGTTGCAGTTTTGGCTGTTGCTGCCACAGCTGTTACTGCCTTGGCAGTAGCACAGCCTGGCTTCTTCAGATGTTCATTAGCTTTTGACATACTGGATATTCCTAAGAAGGGCAAATGAAAGGGGAATCTTACCACTGTATAGAAATGAAAATTTCCAGGACAATTGAAAATGCATTTCTACAACTCAAGAGCTTTCTGCCTGAAAAATATCAAAATCTATTTCAGGTACACAACAGCAGCATGTAACCCACAGAAAAATACTCAAAATCCTCCTTTAAAATGTTGAGAAATAGATATCCTAAAATACAGGATATGTATCAATTCTCTTCTGCATTGTAAAGTATATACAGAAGATCAATCAGGATCTGCCCCAACAAGGCAGATAGGAAATATAAAACTGGAAAACACAATCCCCCCAAAATACATTTTTTCCCCATAAAATGTTTGTGAATTGGGGAAATCACTACTGCAATTCAATTCCTCAAAGACTCTTAAGGCCTTAGCAAGTTTCCAGGAAGCAATAGAAATAGCAAAAGGACTTAGAAATTTAAATGTAGTTTTTTAAAAAATAAGCATAAGTTATTATGGTTATTCTTTGGTTTTTTAACATGGATTTAAATCATGATTAAGAAAATCTTGTGGGGTGAGGTGCACTGATTATCCCTAAACAGCATCTAAATTGCTTCACAGCTTCAACCTCAACTACTCATTCGGACTACTATGAAAAGGACACAAGAAGAGAAATCACTGTGGGTTTTGTGCCTTGGATTTGGGTTTTGTTTTGGTGGGTTTTTTTAAGCTGTGCAAAATGCTCAGGAAGATCAGGTTCCAGACAACCTGCCCATTCCAGTAGTTTCAGTAGATATTGCAAAAGTAGCTGGGTTGGCATCCACAAGCAGCCACAGTTATGGAGAGGAATGAAGAGTCTTTAAACAGCTATGAATTTTCACATCCGACACTTAAATTCTTTAGGAAGCCTTATGCAATATCTAACTAAGACCAAGAAGTACAGATCAGCATGTGTGCCATTTTTTTGTGTGAAAGGGGTAATAGAACAAGATATGTAGCAAAAAATGAGAAATAGAAACAAATCTTAAAATACTTTGATCCCACCCCTCCATTCTTTCTACATTCCACTTCTTAATTGTCTGCCTCCACCCCACTGAGTGGCACAGAGGGACTGGGAATGGAGGCTGTGATCAGTTAGTGAGATGCTATCTTTATTGCACCATCCTCTTCACACTCTTCCCCTGTCCAGCACAGGGTCCCTCCCATGGAAGGCAGTCTTCCATGAACTTCTCCAGTGTGGGTCCTTCCCTGGGGGTGCAGCTCTTCACAAACTGCTCCAGCATGGGTGCCTCCCATGGGATGCAGTCCTTCAGGAACGGGTTGTTCCAGTGTGGGTCCCCAACATGATCACGAAGCCTGCCAGCAAACCTGCTTCAGTGTGGACTACTCTCTCTGAGTCTGAAAGGTCCTGACAGCAAACCTGTTTCAGTACTGGCTTCCCACAGGATCACAGCCTCATTCAGGCATTCACCTACTTCACTGTGTAGTCTTCTACAGTCTGCAAGTGGATCTTTGCTCCAGTGTGGACCTCCATGAGCTGCAGGGGACAGCCTGCCTCACTACTAGCTGCAGGGGAATCTGTGCCTCAGCACCAGGAGCACCTCCTCCCCTTCTTTTGACAGGGGCTTTGGTGTCTGCGGGGCTGTTTCTTTCCCATACTCTCCCTCATCTCTTTCAGTTGCTTTTGCCCAGCAATTTTTTCTCCCCTTGTTAAATATGTTATCCCAGAGGTGCCACCACTGTCACTGATGGCCTTGGCCAGCAGCAAGTTTTCCTTGGAACTGGATGTGTTGGCTCTATAGACATAGGGGAAGTTTCACAGAATCACAGAATGTGTAAAGTTGAAAGGGACCACAGTGGGGCATCTGGTCCAACTTCCCTGCTCAAGCAGGGTCACCACAGAGCACATGGCACAGGAGTGCATTCAGACAGTTCTTGAATATCTCCATTGAGGGAGACTCCACAACCTCTCTGGGCAACCTGTTCTAGAGCATAGTTACCCACACAGTAAAAAAGTTCTCCCTCATATTCAGGTGGAACTTCCCGTGGGTGTCTGCCCATTGCCTCTTGTCCTATTGCTTGATGCCACCAAGAAGACTCTGGCTCAATCCTCTTGACACTCTCCCTTCATACACTTGTAGACACTGATGAGGTCCCCTCTCAGTTGTCCCTTCTGGAGGCTGAACAGGCACTGCTCCCTCAGCCTTTCCTCATAAGAAAGACGCTCCAGTCCCTTAATAATCATTGTAGCCCTCTGCTAGACCTACTCCAGGGTCTCCGTGTCTCTCTTGTACTGAGGAGCCCAGAACTGGACACAGCACTCCAGATGTGGCCTCACTAGGGCAGCATAGAGGGCAGGATCACTTCCCTCTACCTGATGGCAATGATTTTCCTAATGCACCCCAGGATACCATTGGCCTTTTTGGCTCCCAGGGCACACTGCTGGCTCATAGACAGCTTGCTATTCACCAGTACCCTGATGTGAAGGGCTCCCAGGTCAACCTCCAGCTTGTACTGGTGCCCAGAGTTATTCTTCCCCAGGTGCAGGACCTTGCATTTGCCTTTGTTGAATTCCAGATGTTTCTCCTCTCCCCATCTCTCCAGCCTGTCAAGGTCCTTCTGAAGGGCTGCAAAACCCTCTGGAATACCAGCCACTCCTCCCAGCTGTGTGTCAGACTTGCTGAGGAGGCATCTGGCCCTTCATCCAAGTCATTGACAGATAATTTAAAACAATACTGGGCCCAGTATTGAACCCTGGGGGACACCGCAAGTGACAGGCCTCCAACCAGACCCTGTTCCACTGATTACAACCTTCTGGGAATTGCTGTTCAGATAGTTCCCAGCCACCTTGCTGTCTGCTCATGCAGTCCGCTCTTTCTGAATTTGCCTCTGAGGATGTTGTAAGAGATAGTGTGGAATGCTCTGCTGAAGTCAAGGTAAACAACATCCACTCCCCTCATCCATCCAGGTAGTTGTTTCATCAAAGAAGGCAATCAGTTTGGTCAAGCATGATTTACCTTTAGTGAATCCATGCTGACTACTCCTTACCACCTTCCTGTCCTCCATGTGGTTCGACAGTGCCTCCAGCTTCTCACAGAAGTCACACCTGTAGCCCCCTGCCCTACCAAAACCTTGCCTTGCAAGCCTAACACACTCTAACAAAAGTTCCACAGGTTCTTCAAGCACATGTGTTTTCACTCAAACTCCATTGTGGCTTATCATTTGTTATCCTAAGGAATATACTAACATTATAAATGAACTAAGAGGCAGCTTTGTAGGCAGATGTATTCGGACAGAACTAGATGCTGATATTTTTGGTCTGCAGCCCCAAAATTTGGTCTTTGGCCCAGCCACCTGTGAGGAGTCACTCTTTTCCTGCCAAATTATGGGAAAACAGGCTGACAAAGGTGGTCTCTGGCCTTGAAGGAGGCATTTTTGTGTAAACTAAAACTAATTGGTCTCTCATGATTGGCTGATGGCCCTTCAAGGGCACTTGAAGGAGAAAGAGAGGAGGAAGAGGATGAAGTAAACCCCCAGACCCAATTAGTGAAGACCCTCTGAAATGGACTGCGCAAACATAGAGAAACCCACACATGCACAGAGAAGTATCAGTTATATAATGCGGGGAGGTGCCAGGGATCTCTACCTGGGCGGTGCCAGCCACACTTGCTCAGGTAAACATCATTTGGCAAATTAGATAAAAGGCAGATGGCTCATGCCTTGGGGCTTTTTGGTTGCTTCAGGTGACAGGACAATGTTGCCTTTTTGGCAGGGACGCCCGCCTTCACAAGGAGCCAGCCTACCCTTGAGGATGCAGCCCCTACTCTGAGGGGGTTGAACATTCTGGGTCGATGAGACAAGCCTGTGGGAAGACACCTTTGGGGAGTTGGGTGTTCAAACCTGGGGGCTTATTTCCCCTTCTCCCTCTCTTTTCCCTCTCAGGGGTTTGCTTTCCTGTTTACTTGGCCACTCTTTTGATAATAAAATGACTGGTTTGGTTAAGGTCTCAATGGTGTCCCAGTTTCAATTTCAACAGTCTTTTGGACCCCCTTTTCTCCTTGTAATAGCAGATGATCAAACTAAAGTGGAAGCTGCTATGCTATTAAAGAAAACCGTGGTTAATGGCATCAAAAAATAAGAATATAGTGCTAAAAATAATAGTAATAATAATTTTAATCTCATTTCTTCTCCTTGATCACCTAGAGTCATTTGTGGGTAGTTGCCTATGGTACATAAAGCTGAAGCACACAAGATGCATCTGCACAGTAAAACTCCTTGAGTTTTTCATGGACTACCCAGAGCCTGAGTTTAAGTGGCCAGATTGGCTGCAAAGAGCACTGGCAAAGACAAGGTTGAAAACCAAGAGGTACAGAGCCTTCCTGTGGCCTGGAATGGATCTCTACTCTGAAAGCACCTAACTGTGAACTTTACCTCTCTGCTCATTTCTAAAGGGACAACCTCCTCTTATTCTTGCCCTCTGCCCTAACTTTATGTACTTTACCATTTTCTTGGCATTTATCTGTCTTGCCTCGAGTGTAAGAGAATGTGGCTGCTCTGCCCAACTTCCTTATTTATTGCCCCGGCTGAAGGGCAGATATTCCAGATTATTCTGCAACTGCCTCGACAGTGACTAAGGAACTGCCTGCCAAGAACAGGAAAGCACCTGTCACATCAACTTTCCTAGAAATAAGAAAATGCTCCTCCATTTTAGCATTCTACATCATTACAGTGCCACAAACCCAATCCCAATTCAGAAGATACATCTTTGGATGTGCATATGTGTAAGAGGCCATAACAACAAATTTTGGTTTATTTCACTTAACCCAAGTAAACTTACATGGGGGCAGTTATAATGCAAGGTTAGAAGAAATATTGGTTTAAAGATGCTTTGAGGATAAAAAAACATTGGAAGAAGTTTTTCAAGAAATATTTTACACTTGAGCAGACATGGCTACATCACATGAAGATCTCAGTAAGAGTTTTTGGTACTAGTACACCAGTTACAGAAATCTCCAGTGAACAGTCTGTTCCATGAAAGGATTTACGCGGGAATTTTTAGGGGTACATAATGAAAAATTAATATAAAGCAAACAGCATAAACATGCCAGGAGAGTATCAAAAAGCCAGAAAGATAAGACGCAAAGCAATATTTGGTTAACAATGAACACTAAAGGCAAAAAGTAGCAGTTTTACAGCTATACTGAAAAAAATCAGAAAGTAAAAGTATGTTTTGACTCATTCACAGTTAGACTTTCTGGCCAAGCTTTAAATACTAAAAATTAGTTAATACACCATCTCTTTTAAATAGAAATGTAGAGGCTCCAAGAAGACCAGCTTCAAACGAAAATTGACCATGTTTTTATTTTGGTCAGGTTTTTAAAATGCAAATAGGAGGCTTCCTTTAGTATTTATGAGGATGTTGTGTGTCTTAAGGGAGACGAGTACAAGAGAAGAACAGCAGTCTTACAGCCAGGCTTTGGGTCAGGTTAGAAAAGTGTCACTGTGCCTCCTGCTCTGCCTCTAGCAGCTGTCTGGTACCTCTCCCATTCACTGCGTAATAGATAGATCACAAAATGCTAATAAATAGGTTCCATTTTGCTCAGCTAACTATAAAACATAATATAGAAAAGAGTTACCTAGCAGACACTTGCTATTTGACAGCTTATGCATATTTTGTTTGGATTCACTTCCTTTTATCTGATTTGTATTTAATCTATTTTGCTCTACTTACAGTTATATCAGAGTCTTACAGAGAGGGACAATTAATGGTGATTTCCTTGATCACAGCCCAGGACCCCACTACCCTTGAACTTCCACTTTTTCTCTGTGTAAAATCACAGTATATCTAAGAAAGGAATTTTTTTTCCTGTGCAAATTCTATTTACATAAAATGTTCATTTATCTTTACTGATAATGTAATTTAAAAAATATATGGAGAATTAATACAATTATCCTTTTAGAAAGTTCTGAAGCATTTTATTTTTAAATGGTGTTTCCAAGTTCTCCTATTTGTACCTGGAATTGAATGATTCCTAAAATTTCCTGCGTGTAGCATGTATAGATATTTTTTGTATTACCAAAAAACAAACACACAAACCCTCCCCCCCACAAAAAAAACAAAAAAAAAAACCACAAAAAAACCCCACAAAACAAAAAGCCACCAAAAAAAAAATCACAAAAAGAAGACAAAAAATGGGACCAGTTTTCTGCCTCTGAATTCTCCTCTTTTCCCCAAATACTAGCTCTCATCTTCTCTTCATTACATCTTTCCTTATTCCATTAAGTCCCATTGCTTCTAATTCTCCTTTGTTTCTGCTTTTATGTCACTTATCAGTGGCTCATGTCAAGACCTAAATGCTTTTAAGATGGAGCAGATTATAATGAGGTACAGATTATCTGATTTAAAACACTTTTTCTTTGTTGCCATTGTAAATGCCCACAGAAGTATACAGAAGATAAAAAGTAGCCATATATGTACATAGAAGATGTATATATCTGTAATTTTTTCATATACCCAGACATGCACACATGTTTTTCTTGGCATTTTGTATTCCAAAGTAATAAAGTTGGACAGAAAATATTTCACAGGTGACCTGCTGCCAAGAAGAGTTTGAATTATTTTCGGTCATTTTGAGTTATAAGGTCTCAAGATAAAAGAAAAGAACATTAAGAATAAGCCATTAAGTCACTTAACCAAACAGTCCTAAAGGAGTTTACTGCTAAAGTGAACCACATTTCACTGTCCCTCTACCTGCTGTAATGAATGATACATGAAGCACTTCAGATAATACCATGGGGTTCAGAGTGATGAGCTGACAATGTGACTTTCCTTGGCTTCACTGCCAAGCCATCAAAAAGAAGTATTAAATCATTATGGGTTTCTTTTTTTTCTCCAAACATTTCCCAACTGCCTAGTACACATATACATATTTTTACTGGAATGACATAAGGCTCTGTTCGTTCACCTTTCATAGTGAAGGAAGTACTGCATCATCTTTGCTTTGTAACTAATTTAAGGTTTACCAACATGGAAGGCTATCCATATATTTGCAAAAATATTTTAAAGATCCATATTGTGAAATCCTCTTACAATGAATATGACTCAGGGAATACGACAGAAAGCAAAAAGTAGGGATAAAAAGGAAATAATCTAACCTTATAGTCTCATACTGCCCAGTTTGGTTTTGTTGCATACACTCCAGCTCTACCTTTTAAATGCTATCAAGTAGTCACAAAGGAAAGGTAGAAAGGAATGTTATTCTATACCCTTTTTGACTGAAGTTCTGATGCCTGTGCTCATTATTTGAATGCTTACTGTTGTGTTACTAAGCACACCCTATACAACGGAGAACCCTTGCTGTAAGAAAGCATCCATGTCCATCCTTCTGCCATCATCTAATCAACCCAGCAGAAATTCATGCACTGGGAAAAAAACATGCAAGATGCAGACACTAGTTTAAGAGACCAGGACATTCAGCTAGATGCAAAATGGAGTAGATCCTAGTTAATACTTCCTTACATTGCTTTAGATGATTCATGGATCAGAAAAATCCCCTCCACCAAACCAGTCTGGAGAGCAGAATAATCTGTGGATGACAGAGGGTAAACCAAAATAAAATGAGCATTTTCTACAAATTATGGGTGGTTTTTTCCCTATCTCCACAAATGTGATTCATAGAAAATGTCACTTCTTTAGAGGTTCAGATATACAGAACCCTAACTAGTCTATCAATACCAAAGTCCATGAAGGCTTTAAATTCAAATATTTCTAGACAGCATGTGTTCTCACACCATTTTCCCTTGACTGTAGACATAGGTTCCCAATTTAGAACTAATTTGCCTAAGGAGTTCTGTGAATTTTTAAGAGAAGTCATCATTATGGGGTTAATTCAAAGGAGAGCTCAGTGAGCCCAGAGGGATGATGAATTTTATAGCATAAAGTGATACCTGTAGTTCAGGTCCTCCTTTGGTGTATGTGCAGGTGTAGCAGTTTTAGTTTTGTCTAGTCCCAGCTCAGCCACTGTTAGGTCCCAGTAAGGAATGGCCTGGGCTCCCTAGTGCCTGGACAGATGCAGTCCCAAACAGCCCTGGCGGATGGCACAGCAGGGCTAGTTTCACACAAGCTGCTTTGTCAGTGGTCCCTGAACCATCTTCTCACTCACTCACCCAAAGTGAGGGTGCCAGTCCCAGACAAAGCCCTGGGTTATTACAAATAAATTTGTGAGGTGAAAGGCAAACCATGACATATTACCTGCACAGAAATGTAGAAAAGAGTAGTTAGTATTCGGCTCATAACAATTTTATAATATCAGCTTCTTCTCAGCTTCCAAATACACTTTTATCAGGTTATGTGAAAATTGAAAAAGAGGAGGTACATAAAATTAATAAATAGGAGAATGAAATGGAAATTCCCTAAAACAGTGATAAGCTATTTGCCAAGGAACTGTCATTGGCTAGTGAGATGATCTGTTTGAGCAACAGAAGAATTTGAGCATGGAGTATGAAGGTTTGTATTCTTCTTGAAAGGAGAAAAAAACAGTTCATAGATTATGACCACACAGGTCATCAGAAGTCAGGTCATTCATAAATTTGACCTTCGATGAAGCACAAGCAATTTCAAGACAAAGTTTGACATGCTTATTCCTCTCTGATTTGAATGGATACAGCCCAGCAGACCAGGTGTCTTGATTCACACATTTTACTTCCAAGTAATTTTTTTTTCTGTTCCAACAGCAATACAAAAAGTTGCAGCAACTTCAGATGTGGAAGTGAACGACTTCACCAAATAAAGTGAATAACAGTAGTAACCTCAAGAAACACGACTGGTTTTTTCATTAAATTTAAAAAGAAATGTTACTAGAACTGTTGATAAATTCCTCTTAAAACACGCATGAAAGGTTGAAAAAAATTCTTAATGGAATGGGGATTATTTTTCCCCAAATTCTTCTGCCTTGCAACATATTTTTTGAGTATTCAGATGGAATTTCAGAACTGAAAAACTAAATCACAAGCTAGAAAATGAGGCATTTACTTTTCATTAACTGAATAAATAAATAGTTCCTGGTTTGGGTATTCCTTCCTCCACCACAAACACAACACACTCATCTCAGTATTTGCAAATAATAATAAAAAAAATACAGAAAAAAACCCTATGGTTATTCTGAAGTTTTCAGCATCTTTCAGTCAGTTAACAGCTAGATAAGAACCTGCTTTAAGAGGGAATAGCAGATCATAGTCACAAATAACTACATAAACTATTGATGCATACAATCATAGCAAAACAACTGAAATAAAAAATTAAACCCAGTAAGAAATAGGGAATACAGAAAATGTTCTACATAAATTAATCAAAACTTACAGAACAGAGGACACTAGGAAAAATCCATACTGTAAAAGATGTAAGGCCAGTAAATGTTTGAGTGTGTTAGGAAAAGTTTTACTCTACTGTTATATTCCTACTATTAGACTAAATTAGAAATAGCTAGGTGGCAGATTACAAAAAGTAGTTCCAAATGAGGAAATTCTTGTCAAACAAGGATGTTTTTCATTAGGCAAGGCTTGACACCAAGTGAAACTGTTACCCTAGAATTAGAAAGAAACACAAAACCATACCCAGTTATGCAAATATTTGCAGAGTCAAAAAAAGACAGAGAGAGAACTGCTTACAAAGTGAATTGAACCACACAGCTGAGCGCGTGTAAGCTCAATGAAATTTCATGCAAAAAAAGTGCAAGTCACACAGCCAAGAACAAAACTAGCACACAGAACAAATTTGTAGCATAGGAACAATAATGAATAAGGATTTAGAGAGCACAGCAGACAACCAAGTCTGCATAAGCTTCCAGCACTATGCTATCCAAGAAGGCGAATGTGATCCCTTCCCACTATTTTACTTCTGCACGCAGCACCCATGTGCTCAATGCTAAGTTATTATATTTACTGTAGCTAATAGTATTTTAATGTGTTGAAAAACTGCTGAGTGTTGAGTCACAAAAAAATTAAAAACTTGTTCTGTGCATCTCAGCAAAAGAAAACAAAGGTTATAGGGCACAATATATAAAAGCCTTGATGGAGGTAAAATAACAGACACTAATGACTTTTTAATGGAGCAGGAAACAGTCAGAATGAGCAGCAAGATGCTGTCATCAACAGCCTCTTTAAATATTGCCATATTAACTTTCTCACAGTTCTCTGAAGGTTTACCTGTGTTCCACGTTAGACCTGTCAATAGAGGTGACAGGGAAAGCTCTTTAGCCAATTGTTTTCAATGTTATCCAGTCCCACAGGTCTAAAGGTCTTTATTGGGAGTATATGCCTGTCTTTACTGGGAGTATATGCCTAACATCCTTTCCATTTACTGTTGGAATAGAACATATTTCATCATTGTTTAATGTAAGTATCATCTGTTTTCCAATTACACTGGACATCACTTAGCAGAAATTTTCTCTCCTTTGAATATTCCTGGGTTTTGTATCTCTTTAATGTAATCAATATCAAAGATTATTGTTTCAGGTAGGGTTTTTTGCTTATTTGGACTTTGGGAGGGTTTTTTTTTTTAATATACTTTAAAAATCTTTTCAATTGTTCTTAGTATTAATAAAGACAGACGTTTTACTGATATGTACAAGTTCCCCTAATATTGCCTTAGGCTCCCCAAAAATGTCTGAATCTGATTTCTAGTTTATGCTAATTGGCATAAACATCTGACATTTAATGATTAAACAATAAATACTTTATTGCATGGCTGTTCTTGGGGAAGATGCGATTACCCAACACAGGAGATGCTGAATGCTGGCTGCTTCATCAAAGCTGTGGAAAATGTGAGAAGCCACTGGAATCCAGAGTGGCATTTAAGGGGCTAAGCAAAGCTTAGAAAAGCACAATCTTCTACATTTCAGAATCTAGAGCAACACAAAAGCAATACTAACAAAAGTAAAATTAAGAGTAACCTTTGGAAGCTGGGACTTCAGTTTGAATGGAAACAATCCTTTTACATTTTCATCCCAAAAGGTAGTGCAAATTTCACGTTTTCTCTTAAATGAGAAAGTGAGAACAAATCAGAAGTCCTCTAATTGCCCATGTCCTAAAACACTGATTATTTTTTAAAAAAAATTTTAGTTTGTCTGGCTTTATTAGACAATGAGCAGATGATGACAATTCCTCATCATTAGGATAAGGATTTGAGGTTTGCTCTTTTTCCACACCGCTACAAAGCCAAATATTCTTAAATATTCTTTTGCAACAGCACAGTTCAAGTCCCCATCGCTCAGACTGCTAGAGTATCTTTTTTGTGGGAAGACAAAATTCAGGTCCTTTCTGAGCCTTATTCAAAACAAGGTCTGGAAGGCATTTTTAACAGCACCATGATTCAATGGAATCACTGTCTCTGCCCTGATACATATTTCATTTCATGGACTGAGAATGGGCCACTGCAATGATGTAATTACCTTTTGTAGCACAATCCATAACGGTTTTCAGATTCCAATCTAGTTTCAATTAATACACATTTTTTAAAGTACCAGCCTCAAAACAGAGTGGGGAATGCTGCAGAATTTACTGCAACGCTTGGTAAATCCCTCACACTGTGAATCCTCCTTTCCCCTGATCGGAATCTGCTCGCCTATAGCTTCCAGCTACTACAGCTCGTTTTTTAGCCAGACTAAAGATCCCATTATCAAGGTTTTGTTCCCTGCATTTGTACTGGTAGACCCTGATCAAGTCATCCCTTAACCTCACTTATGAGGAAGTTCAAAGATGAAGCTTGTTAGATCTTTCACTACACAATACATTTTCTACTCTTGTAATTAGCGCAATGGCTTTTAGCCATATTAATTAATGAACCACAGACCTCAAACTGGACACAGTATTCAAGTAACAAATGCACTCATGTCAAATTCAGAAAGACAAGCCTGCAGAATAAATCTCTACTTATTTATGCAAAGTTCATAAAAGTTATTTAAGACCTGGAATTGGACCAGAAACTCTTACTGATCTGATGATCAATAAACTCCCCCAGTCAAGTGTAGGAGTCAGTATTTCTTCTTACCTGCAGTTATTGAAGCTGCTACTCACACAGAATAAATTGCAACTCAGGCTGTTAAAGTCATCATTTCACAGAAATATGATTTTTTACAATAAATATGGACATTTTATTTTTCTTGTGCATTGAAACACATTTAGCTTTGTGCTAACCTTGGCTGAGTAAGTGGCAGTGAACAGAATCACTTCTGAATCCTCTACCTTACTTAACAATGCTTCAACCTTTCAATCCTCAGCAAACCATCAGTAGTTATTACATTGGGTTTTAGGACACTGACAAGAAGTTAAGGGCCATATGATTGAGAAAGGACACCATGAAGAGTCCAAGAAGAATGCATCCTTTCAGCAGTGAGCCTCATTTTATGCTGACATTTTCACATCTAAGAATTAGCTACCCTTTAAATATGTGAAATATGTGAAGTGTTGCTGGTTGATTACCCAAGACTTTCATTTCTGAATCAAAATATGAGCTACTAACTCTAATATTCACAGAAATGAGAGAATATTACATTAACTCTTTTAGCTTTATCAACTACTACTTCTAATTTCATCAAAAATACATCATGCTAGCTTGACATGGTCTGGCTTTCCTATAACTCATGTTGATTGGCACTAATTATACAACACTTCTTTAATTCATTATTAATTAGGCCCCTTATTATTTTGCCCAGAAGTGATGTCAAGCTGACAGACATGTAATTATCCAGGTCATGCCTTTTACCCTCTTTGAATGTTGGCACGTTAGCCATTTTTGTGCTCTTTCTCCAATATTTCAAAGCATACAAGAAAAATCAACATTAATGATCCAGGAAGCTCATTGGACAGCCCTGTTGAAACTCATTATCTGGGCATGCCAATTTAAAAATGTCTAAATTTAGCTGCTATTAAAGAGCAACTCCTTGAGTGCCTGTTACTGGAAATTATTTCATTGACTTCCTATTATACAATTACATAATACATATATCTTATAATTTTCCTATCTTTTTACATCACTTAACAATTTCACCACATCACTCTCACATTAGACCAATACATCTGTTTAACTCCAAAGTAATTCAGTGTTCATATTGGCCTTAGTTATGCCTACTATTGGTCTAATTTCTCTTCTGCTTTCATTTTCCTTCAACCAATTACAATGTATATATCACTTAGTTTTATAACTCTACTAGCTGAGCACTGAACATGGGGTTACGCTTTTAATCCATGTGGTCTCCTTTAGTCCTAGCTCTAAGCCAACAAGTAAAATTTCCATAAAGCACACCCATGTTTTTTGGGCTTAAAAAGAAAAAAAAAAAAAAAACAAACAAACAAAAAAACCTCAAACTTTTCTTTTTAACCTGAACAAGTACTTCCAAAATTAGCTCATCATTAATTTTTGGCTATTACAAATATCAGTAATGGGGCCCTTCAAACAGCTAATCCAATATTCCCAAACAGTCAGGACTTTCTAAACCTCTACTATACCACTAAACAGACTGATAGAGTCCAAGACTACTCGATCTGTCCCTCCTTAGACAGAAACCTTTATCTTGTTCCTTGGTCTCTAAATTTTTTCCCTTTCTAAAATGCTTTTTTTTTTTTTAATAGAAGGATCAGAACTATGGAAAATACAAGGTGTAGGTAAAAAATTAGTTTAGTCAGCAGTATAGCTGTTTTCGATCTCACACTATTCACAAAAATTCACAATATAGACTTAACTTTGTGACTGCTACTGAGATTCAAAATGATTTTTTTTAAATGGAAATATGATAATCTTAGAATCTCACTCCTCTCTGATTCAGCTCACATAATAGTTGATAATAGCTCAGATTCATAATGTTATAGGTGAAAGTAAGCTCACATGCAACACTTAGACACTTAGCATTTCAGTTGCTTGTGGGGGTGGAGCACACTGCCCAGTCAGTCTAAAGAGCATCTTTGGTAATTCTTCAGAATAATTTTCTCTTTCAAATGAACTGATGAGGAAGATTTGCCATTTCACTTTCCAGAGCCTTTTCTCAGGCATTCTACAAGTAAGCTGTACAGTGTTTTACTGGCTCAGCTTTATTTTGCACAAACTAACCACCATTATTTCTGGCTATGCTACCAGAAGGTGATGCTGTGATTCAGGAACTAGGCCTGCAGGGCTACCTCTCAGACACCGGACTTGGCTTTCCAAACTTCAAAGCCTGAGCCACAAATCCCTGCCAACCTAGCTGTACATTAGTCACATTCTTTCTCCTTACCTTACAGTTCTTTGCTTTGGTTATAGGAAGGTCACTGAGGAGCATATGCCAAACGAAATAAACCCAAGCATGTGTTCTGGCTTGACACCCAGCGTTCATCACTGGAGACAAGATCTGTGGATTACATTGCAACCTGCATGTGTACAGATAATGTCAGCAATGCTTCTGCCAAAGGCTGCTAGCAATAAAAAAAAAATCAACAAACAAAACAAACAAACAAACAAAACCACAAAAACCCCAGCTCAAATACTTCACTGTTCATTCCCAAAAATCCCCTCAAGTATAAACAGAGCCAACTTGAACTCCCCTCCAGAAATCTAGGAAACTCAGTTGCTGAAACTGAAAATAATAGGTTTTACCATATCCACTTCATAGGCACTGAGTTCAAGTACTTTAAACCTCCAGAAACACACCTGTGCAGAAAGAACAAGAATCAAAGTAAACTCGAGAAAGTTTATAAATCAATTAATGATTTAACAATATTAGGTAAGAATCCTCTCCAGGAAATGGCCTCAATCCTGATCATCATGGTTATGAGTGACTGGTACATTCAGACACTAGCCCCTGCATACCATTCTTCCCTCTGCATACCATTCAGCTTGCTTTTCAGGACTGAAACAAACTGAATTGGGAGCAGGTCCAGTTCCATCTCTACCCTGAGAAAGACCTGGTGTCTTGGGAGGGGAATTCTTGCCATAAGGAATATGTTTATGGAAGAAAACCTTTTTCCCTCTGAAAATCTACGTCCAACTTCCCTTACATCCAGAACTCCAGGTAACAATTAGATCAGGCAGATCCCGTTCTTCAATAACACTGCTGTACTTCCAACATGCCTTCATTATGCAAAAGAAATAATGGCATTGTTATCTTTAAATTTAAAGTTGAAAGTAACTTCTTATTAACCAAGATGTCTATCCTTAGCACCTACTCGATATGCTTTCCTTGTTTATCCATATGCTCCCTCAGAAGTTATTTTTTGTACAGTCTCAGTACCCATGCAAAGAACTCAAAAAAACCCAACAAAACACCTCACAGTTGTTTATCAAAAGGCACTAAAAGAAAGTCCCTGTCTTTACTATTTCAAGTCAGAGTTCAGGACATAATTTAATAGATCAGGTTAAGATTTCAGATTGCTAACATCAAATCTGCAGTACAAATCAGCATTCTTCAATAGAACATTGGCCTTTTCACCACAGACAACAAACAGATGCTTAGGGCTAATAATACTGTTCCATAGCACCATTTGAATACTTTCCTTACAGTTGCTGTTATCCCAATTTGTTTGCAAATCCAGATATTGTATCCAAAACAAATTTGAGAGTTCCTTTCAGCAGCTGATGCCCAAGGAACATGTTTTACATTTTGTAAAAGGGAAAGCTTCCAAACAGCACTACACGCTCCAAAAGATGTAATCTTTTAATGTAATCTCCCTAATCTTAAGGTTGAGGTACTTCCCTAAGTCTAATTAGGTACTAAATCATAGCTCTGCTACCAATTGCAGACTATTCAGAGAGGAGGGTGAAGATGCATCTTTTCTCCTTCCCTTAACAACTAGAAACAAAGATCTGGCTTACTTGAAATTTTCTTGAATCTGACTCTTTCCTACCACAAATTTCAGTTTAGTAAAAAAATTTATATGGCCATAAAAAAACTTTACTTAATGAGTGTGTGTGTGTGTGCGTGTGTATTCTTAATTACATCTTTTGGGAGATGAAAAAAACAACAAACAAGCTAACAAAATCAACACCAACAACAACAAAAACCTAAACCAAACCAAAACTAACCAAAACCTAAACCATTCTGTCCCAAGAAAATATCCTATGCTAGGCTTCTATGCTAATTTTCCCCTCTTATTTATATTGCTAATAAACAAATTGCAGTCTTAGAGAGTTATTCTTACCAATGAAATCAATTACTTCAATGTTCAGACAAAGCTAACACAAATGGAAATAACCTGCTGCTAAAACAAATCATAAGTGAATAGTAGGGTTTCTGCAATATTTTACCACGTAGTATAGCAACTCTGAAGTCCCAAATTTCCTCCTAAATCTTTCTCCTACATTTGTAATTAGTACAAAACAAAAGGATTCCATTTTAATCATTAATGACATAAACCAATAAAATGCAAGGTCTTCAAGGCATATTTTGTTGCACACCGTTAACACTGGACAATGCTTGACAAAAATAAGAGCACGTGAAAAGATGATCATCCACATCACAGCAGCATTTACAGCAACAATACACATTATATACATTATTCTACTTTTTTGATCTACAATATTGCCTCTGATAATGAAAGTTAAACTACTATTCTTCCTTAGTTACATAAGTCCTGATGGAGCCCTGGAGAGGAAGACTCATGATAACTTGTGCCACAAACTTTATGACAAGGTGAGTGCAGGGTCATTTTTCCCTGTTCAGTATATTCCATTGGCAAGACTGCATTTGTCAGATGTGCTTCCCGAGGATCCCTGTCTTTAAACTTAGATTACATAGTCAGAGACCACCAAAAAAAGATTGCATTGCCTCTCAAAACAATGTATACTGCCACCAGGGAACACACAAAGCAATGCCAACAATGTGGATATTAGAGAACCTAACATTTCTATTGCTATTACAGTAGTTGTATTTTGTCTGATACTTCCAAAAGCATGAAATAAAAAGGGCAAATATTACCTGTAGGTCAGAGAGTAAGAAGCTGATTTGGAGAAGCCTGTTACAAGTGTAACTTCCAGAGCACAATCAGATGCCATATGACTGAAAAGTTTAAGAAAAGGTGCCTTTGCATATTGTGCCATGGTCATAGTAATGATTTGTGTTCTTATCAACAAACAGAACTTGCCTTGTAAATTCATTTTAGTTGCTTTTTCCTTAGAGGACAGAGAGCTAGCAAATAATGTAGGGGAAAGGACGGATGGTCTGTATTTATTTTGGATGTTTAAATACACAGTGATTTTCACCAAGCTTAACATACACAGCAGTAAGGGGGGAAAAAATCTGTCTAGTTTTACAAGGTAAAGGCAAGATAAAGTTTTTAAGACAGGCTGCACATCATTGTAGAATACTTCACATATTGATGATGAGAGAGTATTACCTATTGTTTATACTCTAAGAGACTATAGTTACATCCTGGTTTGAATTATCTGTGAGGAATAAAACAGTGACTGATGGAATCTAAGTCCACTGCTTTCAAGTCTGAATTTGTGGCCTGAAAACTGTAATGCTGCTTTGGTACTTATCTGGTTTAGTCTATCCTCACTTTGATACTGAGGTGTTTTAGTCTGTCCTCATAGATCCACTTCCACATGCACCTGCTTGTGGCAACCATAGTAAAAGTTTCTGCTTTTCCCCACTTCTTTTTCCTGCAAATCAAGGTTGGCCTTTCCAATCTTGGCTGCCGTAGCTTAAAGTGAAAGAGTTCATAAAAACAGCCATTCCCAAGTAGATACGTGAACTTAGAACACAGGAAATGAAAAGAAGCAAAGTCTAAAGTCTTCCTATGAAGATCAAAGAACCTTCTTTGTTTCACTGGCGTCAACAACTTCACATACCATAAGCACTTCAGGGAGAACATCCACGAATGGCATTCCATAGTTCACACCAATGGGATGGGATTTGTCTGGCTCCTCAGCAGATGCCATGCCAATTTAAACATTGTTAATTTATTATGAGCAACAATGATGCAAGTAGATATATTATTCATAAGAACATCAAATATCCAAGGCAGAGAACCACATAAAATTATCTGTTTCAGGTCTCTTTGCAGAGACAACTACACCATGACAGAACCCTGACAGCCAAAACGCTGGACAAACTGGTAGACAGCCAGACTAAAATGCAACCAGAATTATGCTTAGAAACAGACAAGGCTACTCCAAGTAATTATTTTATATTGAGAGCATGAGATGGACTTATCAGAAGACCACTCATAACATCACATTTATGCTCAGTTGATAGATAATTTGCATAAGGTCAGACAGGCTGACTGCAAGTTACTGGGTTTCATGGAAGGACCCTTTGCCATCTTCCTACACGCTTAGGTGCTACTCAAAACACAGCACACATTACTTTAGCCCCTGCACTAATATTACAAAATTACGACCATCATAACAGACTCAGGGCTTATAGAGAAGTCAGTGCTCAGTAACCTACACTGCATAAAAATGAATTACAATGCATCACTCTAATTATTACTTCCTAAATCTAAATCCTTACAAAGAACAAATTGAAGGCCAGAGAGATGACCACTGAAACCAGCAGCAATTGAAAGGTGAAAAACAGAGATAAGGAGGACAGGCAAGAGACATAAAGCGAGGTTAAGCTCTTATAGGTGGAGTGAATGAAAAAAGAGTCAGGGTGTCCATGCAATTACTCACATGCAATATAGCCTCTAAACACACAACTTCTACAGACAATAGTTCAAACCTTGCTTTAGGCCCACATGATTTCGTTCAACATGATACCACCACATGAATTTAACAACAGTGATATGAACAGCAGGTTTAGAACCCTGCCCTGTTAAACTTTAGCCAAGCCACAGTTAATACCTGGGACCACGTTCCATCACCAGCATTTAAAAGAAAAGTCATTTACTGACAACAGATTAAAAAGCACTCTGAAGTAAAGACCAATCAAAACTCAGATCCTTCTTCTTCAGATAGAGGCCTTGTTTGAAAGTCATTTTTATATGATGGAATGCTACCTAAGTGAGACTAAGCAAGTTGGTAGATGATGTCCCACAACCAGCCTCACACAGCCTAAGTGGCGTTACACATAGGTGGATGCTTTCAGTGTCAGATTACCTGTATTAAAGGAGCAGAAACTGCTACCTGTAATAGAGCAATGCCTACTTTTGAGTCTGACAAGACCCACTTCCTAAAGAGGTTTCAAGGGTGTGAATTCCAACCAGAATGGGATACAGTCTCATCGTCTTAGCTGAAAGGCAAATGCTTATGTCCTCGCCTTTCGTATGTGCCAGCTTAGGTAATTCTCCAGCTCAGACATTACCATTCTAGGAACTGGTTGTTTCTTTTAAACAAGTAGCAAGTGTAGTTACTTAATTCAGGGCTGACAATCTTGCTGCCAGGAGTGTTGTAATGCTGAGTGTCACATCTTTGCGCTTCCATTTGTGAATCTACCTATAGGCACTAGGCCATGAACAAATTAAGAGTGTCACTGCTGGGTTTGCGTGGGCAGGTTTTGGTAGAGGGCTACAGGGGTGGCTTTCGTGAGAAGCTGCTGGAAGCTTCCTCCATGTCCAATAGAGCCAATGCCAGCCAGCTCCAAGATGGATGTGCTGCTGGCCAAGGCTGGGCCAATCAGAAATAGTTGTAAAGGCTCTGTGATAAAATATTTAAGAAGGAAAACCAAAAAGTTATTGTGCAGATGCAATTGTGGCCAAAGAGCAGAGTGAGAACATGTGAGAGGAACAGCTCTGCAAACACCAAGGTCAGCAGAGGAGGGGGAGAAGGTGCTTCAGGCACTGTAGCTGAGATTCCCCTGCAGCCCATGGTGCACACAATGGTGAGGCAGCGGTGCCCCTGCAGTCCATGGAGGATCACAGGGGTGCAGGGATCCACCTGAGCCCGTGGAGAAGCCCAAGCTGAAGCAGGTGGATGCCCAAGAGAGGGCTGTGAATCCACGGGAAACCCATGCTGGAGCAGGATCCTGGCAGGGACCTGCTGACCCATGGAGACGAGCCCACACTGGAGCAGGGTGCGTGATAGGCCTTGTTACCCTGTGGGGGACCCACACTGGAACAGGCTGTACCTGAAGGACTGGAGTCTGTAGTAGAAGGACCCACATTGGAGCAATTTGTGGAGAACTGTTGCCTACGGGATGGACTCACATTGCAGAAGTTCATGGAGGACTGTTTTCTGTGGGAGGGACCCCACGCTGGAGCAGGGAACTCTTCTCCCTGAGCAGTGGCAGGAACATCGTGTGATGAACTGACCACAGCCCCCATTCCCCATCTCCCTGCACTGCTGGGGGAGGACACAGAGCTTTGGAAGGAGAGAGGGGTGGGGGAAAGGTGTTAAGATTTATTTTACTTCTCATTATTCTGCTCTGATTTTGTTAGTAATAAATTCAATTAATATCCAAAATCGAGACTGTTTTGCCCATGATGGTTTTTGGCAACTGATCTCTCCCAAACGTTATCTCAATCCATGAACCCTTGGTTATACTTTTTCTCTCCTGTCCACTTGTGAAGGGGAGTGATAAAGCAGTGCAGGTGGGTGCTGGTGTCCAGCCAGGGTCAATCCACTGCAATTTACACAATGCAAAAGACAAAGACCTAAGATAAGTAATCACCCAGTAATTCAGTGTTGAAAAGAATACATATCTACTCAATACAACACAAACCTATGCTGCATTCAACCACCACTTCCAAGCCTGCGAGAAGTCTGCCAAACACAAAAACCAAATTAAGTACAAAGCAGATATTGTAATACCATTCAGCTCTCAAATACTTGACCAGCTGGGTTTTAAAAACGCAGACTGGACTTTCCATACTTAAGATAAACACAAATGCTAACCTTGGCTTTCTAAATATATTGTTTATTTATAGTGAAACATTAACATCTGAACAGAAATCTGCCATCATGCAGGGATAATCTTTCAGTGATGCTTCTGTTTAAATTGAAGTCCACAGTAGCCACATGTTCCGGTCTTTGTATCTTTGTCCTGCAAAAATATAAAAATACAACATCTGCTATTTTCACTTCATAAACTTCTAGAAACTAAAAATTTTCCTTTTTTTATTTGTGCTATCTTAAAACTGATCAATATAGCTGAAGTACAGAGTTAAATCTTGTTTAAAACACTAGAAGCAAGAAGGATGGTATGAGGTTCATGCTTTATTTCTGTATCCTAAGCAGCTTGCCTCCTGCCAGACTTTCAACTACCAGGGCTAATTTCAACAATATAGTTTTAAAGTCAAATCAAGTGATATCTCTTCAGCAATAAAGGACCTTCTTGCCAAACCGGACATCTTAAGCCAATTCAGTCATAACTGTTCCAATGTTTCTGAATGAAAAGATCATTTCATACTGAGAAGAGGACTTAAAAAACAGGTCATCATTTTTGATTCCACTAAGGTCATATGACAGTAGCCTCAATATTTTTACTCTCTAGAATAAGAATACACTGGAAACTATCATTACAGTCAATAGAACAAGACAACAATTATTTCATTGATTCTCTGTCTATGATTGAAACATTAAACATTCAGAACTACCAGGATTCCCAAAGACTGAAAGAGGGGTTTGGTTGGTTGGTTTTCTCTTTTTTCCCCTTTAAACTTGCAAGATTCAAAATAAACTGCATATTCCTAAGAATACTGCAAATGCATTGTCAATCTACACAGTGGCATCTAAATAATTAAGAGTCTCAAAACACAGCAAGATATTATTTTTTTGCTCTCAGGGCACTGCTTGTTCTTATTCCTTCACTTGAATTCTTTTTAAAAAATATTGTTCTATTAAATTAAAACTTAAAAAAAATTTCTGTAGCTTCAAGTAGGAGCCTTTAATTCTTATGATTTTATATTAGGCAACAAATAAAATGAGCACCTCAAACAGTTACTCCTTTTACTTTGTTAAACTAATATGACAAAAAGTAGATAATTCTACAAACAATTCACAGGCAAAACATGCTATAGGCAGAATAATGATATTACCAAGTTTATGTATACTTTAGGATGTCCCAAAGCTCCACCACCACCATCACATGATATCACTCTGCTTTCAACTTCACTCACAGGCTGCTCTGCTATCAAATCAATTGCAAAATTCTTGTTCACCTGTAAGAAAAAGAGGGAAACTTTCAGATACCTTCCCCACTCAGACAGAAAGCAATTGCTACTTGCTGCCTCCCCAAGCAGTTCCACTATGGCTATTTTGATAAGTTTCTGTATAGGCTTCTTCCTAATTCCTCCACCAACTCAGTGTTGTAAGCCAGACCCATGAACTACACGTTAAACTCTGCAAAAATAATCCCCTTCCCCTGACAGACAGGCCACACTGGCGCTTGCATCTATGTGAGCCAAGCAGCCTCAGTGGAGAGCTGAGCAGGAACAAGCAGACAAGAACAGAAGATATTTAACCAACACTGCCTCTGTAGTCTGCTTTAGTGACTACATGATAAAATTGTAAAAGAATCAGTGCTGATAAACTCAAAAATAAGTGAGACAAGTAAGGTCAGGCATGCGATAAAACAATTCCTGGTAATTTAGAGTCTCTAACCATGCACCTTATCCTATCACTGCACAGGAATCTCCTGAAAACATGAATGGGGTGTATAAAAACAGTCAGAAAGACAAATTGTTGATCGTTAGAAAAAAAGAAAAGCCTCTAAATGTCAGTACACCACTCCGTAAATCCATCATATACACTTCCTGAATACACACATCACTGACAAGTAGGGCTTCTTCCTAGAGCACACACGTGTGGCCTGGCAAACATCTCCATCTCTGGACAGGATGGCAACACAGCAGATTTTGCCTCAGCAGGAACTACAGCACTCCCATAGACTCCAAGTCAGCACTGAGCAGACAACCACCACTGCAGCTCAGGTAAGAGTAGTCAAGGAGGGGCCAGCTTTTTGAAAGGCGACACACATGAATATCAATATGTGTGCCCAAAGAAGGCACTATCTACTGCTCTGTGTACAATGTTCATAAACGTTGAATGGTATTTGAATGAAGATGAGATTCTCAGGAAAAAGACAGCTACACATCCATTACGTGAATCCTTAAGAATGACAGCGGTATTCTTAAACAGTTCTAGCATACAACAATGTAGTATCTTTCACCAAGTCTCCAATTAAGTCTCCACAAAATCAGCACTTCCAGTACAGAAGTGGAAAAGTCAGTTTTGCCAACAACGAATCTGCCTTTACTAAAAGAAGATAATAGCTTAAAAAAAGTTGACAAAAAATTAACTTTTGGTATTGAAGCAAATTGCAACATGACAAACTTCACTTTCTGGGGCTCCTGTCCTCAAGTAATGTGCAACTTTTACAAACTGCTGTTTTTAATAATGCTCAAAATTGTGCAGCTTTGATCTCATTCTAAAGGACAGAGATAGCACCACGATACACCTTTGCTTCAGGATCAGAAGCAAGAACTTCACTCTTGCTAATATTTTATAACCACAAAGGTATTTGTGAGGAGAAGTGCCGCGTGCCGGAGGGAAAGAAGGACACGGTCCCAGCAGATGGTAGGGTGCAGGCTAGAACTGGTTTATTCAGAGAGCATGGGACTTAAATAGGTTCAGGGAGAAGCTTGGAAAGTGGGAGGAGTTAGGGGTGGATCACAGCAAGTAGGGGAAGGGCTAAGAGGGCAGGAGGGGAATACAGACGGGGCATGGCCAGCTTCACATGATGACACTGGGTTTTGCATCACAAGACAGCCAATAAAAAAAAAGGGAATACACAACCAATAGGAAACCGGTAACTGGGTAGCCACCACCAAAACCATACAGATACAGGGGAATAACTATCTATCTAATACAATAAATCACTATCTATGCTACAGAACATCTTTTAAAACATGAACTTCTGAGTTCTGAGGTAGTTGTCTGTTTGTGGTATTGTTCAATTGCTAGAAACTGTTCATCCTGGTTGTTTTGGCAGCCTCTGAGACAGTGTTCTCCGACAGAGAAGGGAAAGCAAGAATCTCTAATCCATTGTATAGCTATGATTTGTCTGTGGTTCAGTTTACTAAACAAGAGCGAGTCTAGGAATTCACATGGAAACACACCACACACACACAAAAAAAGTGGTTTCAGTTACATCAAGTCCCTTCAACTAAAGCACAGCTGTACTTTGCAGGAAGGGGCTGTTTTCCTCAGCGCATCCAGACATGCCTTGCCCAACACGTAATTCAGTGGGCAATTACTTTCCTGGCCACAGGAAATGGGTAGGTTTGACAATTCCATTGCTGTTTCTTTCTACTTACTTGCCTGTGCCAGTGCATGATCTGGGAGACCAACGAGATAAAACCAAACTTGGATTTGAACCAAATCCAAAAATCCAGAGGGAAGGCAGCAGAGAGTACTTAACACAGACCAATACTGAGGTGAGTTCTCATATCTTCAGCTGCTGCACCAGAACAACAGAAAGGGTAGAGCTGAAATGGGAATGGCAATGTTGAATTGAGTCCTGTGTCACCTTAGGGATTACAGCAGGGCAGGATGACCTAGCTGGACTGCAGTGGGTGCAGTTTAGCAGTTGCCATGCTCGGTTTTCTCAAAGCTACCTGCTTTAGATCCTTTCCAGTCAGCACTAATCCCCCGGTTCAGCACACCCAGCACAGAGAACAATGATGTCAGCTAAAACACGTGGATTTCTTTAAAAATTAGGCTGGCAGAACTGAGGGGACAATAACCACATATTCTAAGGCCATGCCCCTGGGCCTGGCCACCCGAAGCACCAAGGCATGGGCCCAAACACCCTGACTGGGGGTGTCCAGATGCTGCATCCCCAGACAAGAAAGCTGCCCTGGCTGGACTGTGCTGACCACAAGCCAGGCTTAAACACCTGTCCCATACTGAAGGCAAGGACAAAAAGTGACAAGAAGAAGTCACCAGCATTGCAGGTGAGCTTTTGTTCAGAAACAAAACACCATTCAGGCTACACACATGGCTGTCAAACCTCAACACTAGCAGCTGAAACACTCTCTGGGATAACGGCAAACCCCTTACAGAGAGATCCCATTAATAAGCACTGATGAGGATCATTTTAAGTATTTAACATGTAAATTTTGTCCCAATTTCGCAATTAAAACTTAGCATTAAACACTGCTCAGCAGACTTAAAGCTTGACTTTTGCTGGAGAGGCAAGAACTGGATTGAAGTGAAAACCCTGGGTGTTCCACACCACACAGAGTCTGAAATCACCTGATGGCAAAGGCACATTAGAGGGACCACTCCCTGTGGAGAACTAGGCTCAACGAGGATTTCCTACAAAGTTAGAGAAGTAGCATAGAAACAGGCAGTACACTTAAAAGAGACCTTCTTTGCCAACTATCCTCCCAGAAGAAAGCTAATTCAGCATTTTAAGTGACATTTTCATTTAATTATTTCACACATAGGTTCACCATTTTCGTCACACAGCATGAGTTAAATTGGATCCATGATACAATGAGGTAAACTCATTATGAAAACTTGGAAATCTGTATAATTAGTTCAGGTTAATTTAAGAAGAGAATAATTGTATGCAATTACATAAAAAATCTACCACACCTTATACTTAATGCCTCCACTATACATAAACTTTTATAGCATTAACAGTAAAATACTAATCAGAGGCTCAGTCATTGAGAAATACCATTTAGCTGAAACTGTGTGTGTTCCTCTCCCAAAGGCCAGCAGATTCCTCATGGAGCTGTGCTGATCATTAGAGAATACCTGGGGCTAAGGACTTATCAACAGAGTGGGTATGTGAAACTGTAAGCAGCAGAAACAAGCCCAGAAGATATCTCCAGCATAGTATACTTGGATGATGCTGCTATTACCAGACTTTGCGTTTGAGGCTTCATTATTTCATAATACTCTGCATTTTACTTTTATTTGTTACACCACTCTTTCAGCAAATGATTCTCAGGCTCTTCAAATGAAGTGCCCTCAAAAAACTCACATTGGCTAAAGATCAGAATTTTAACTATGCAGAAGCAAACTAAGTTTGAAAACACATCTGTAACACAGATACATAAACACATGCACAATTATGAGTAATTATGTAATTTTTCTTAATATAAATGGCACTAAAAACAAACAAAAAACAAAAACTGTCCTGAAACAAAAACTGTTCCAAGTTTAAGATGCTCAAATGCCTACAACTTCAACAACCTAAATGCAATACAGATGTAGAGCAAGTATTGAGTTTTCCATAATTGTCAAAAGTAGGGAGGTATACTGAAGCTACTAAAAGCTATCTTAAAATAGGAATTTTCACTGTAGTGAAAAAAACCCAAATCACTGAAACCCAAAATCCAAACCAGTTTGTTTGATTTTGGTTGGGGGTTTTGGGTTTGCTTGGTTTCTTGGCTGTTTTGTTTGGGTTTTTTTTGGGGGGGAGGGAGGGGGTCCGGGGGAGGGTTGGCTTGGATTTTTTATGACAATCAGGTTGAGGACATCACTGTCAGGTACAAATTAAAAAATCACAAACTACCCCCCCTTCTCTGTAAGAAAAAGTAGAGTGAGTTACCTCCTTCTGTCGTCCAACAAATCTAACTCTTCTATAATCCTTCTCTTCATATACCTAGAATGTAAAATAAACTCAATCTTATCTAAATAGCAACAACTATAAACAAAGAACACAAAGGCCTACAGAATAGGTTTAAGTTTCCTCGGTTGATGTACTATCCTCTTACAAGTGTGTCCTATACAGAAAAAGTAGTATCCATTTCCCTCACTCAATAAAGTAAAATCCACCTTATAAAGTACAAAAGAAAAGGAAATTGGTGGGGTGTGTGGAGCGGGGTGGCATGAAAGCCAGCAAACAGAAGACTTAGCTCTAACAGAGGCGAACATAGATTTATTACTCATAATGCATTTCCGTGATCTCCCACTGACATACAGAAGATGAACCAAACTAGGAAATTCAAGGTTTCTGTTTATTTCTGTTCTGTTAAGCAACCACGGTGAGAGCCTTCCCACGCTATCTCCACCAGCCATGCCTCTCTCGCACCTCCAGACTATCCTCCCCCGCTCGCACGCTCAGTTTCTCCATTAGGGAAAATCAATAAACTGGAGTTACAAGGCACTGACACGAGGGTTGCTCCCACCTGTCAGCCCCCCAGCTGGGAGCGGAACGCTTCGCAATTCCCAATGACCCCGCTCCTAATTAGGGTTTTTTCTTCTGGAACCCTGCGTACGGATCACACACGGGCACTAATTCCCACAGCGCCTTTTGAACGGGGAGTCACAGAATCCCACAGAGTCGGAAGAGCCCTCTGGGACCGCCGAGTCCCACCCGTGACCCAACCTCCCCGTGACACCCAGGGCACGGCCGGTCTAACCTCAAACGCCGCCGGGACGGTGACCCCGCCGCCTCCCGGGCGGCAATTCCAGGGTGCAAACACTCTTTCTCTGAGGGAATTCCTCCTAATATCCAGCCTGAACCCCGCCTTTACACCGCAGGCCCGCAGCGCCGCCCCGGCTGGGCCTCCGCGCGGGCAGCCGCGCTCACCTGCCCCGTGTGTGTCACCAGCTCGCCGGTCTCGGAGGCCCGCACACCGTAGGGCCGAGCGGCGGCCGCGGCCGGCGGGAACAGCGGCGGGAAGGCCCGGGAGAGCAGCGGGAGGGCCCGGGAGAACACGGAGGAGCCCCGGGACAGCAGCTGGCGGAAGGTCGCTGCGGGCGCCGCCATCTTCGCCCGCACCACGTGACTGCGGGCCCCGCCCCGCCCCTGGCCGGGCCGCGCGCGCTTCCGGCTGTGGGGCACGGGTGGCGGCGGTGAGTGCGGGAGTGGGTGGGAATGGGAATGTGAATGGAAACGGGAACGGGATGGGATGGGTGTCCTCACCCTGGGGGCGGCGGGCAGAGGAGCACAAGGGGGTAGCGGTGCGGGTGTGCTCACCGGCGCGCTGTCCCCGCAG
>WBMV01002869.1:82526-112809 GCA_013396655.1 Campylorhamphus procurvoides | reverse complement strand
CCCCCTGCTGAACTAGGACAGCTACCGTGTTAATTTTTCTTGCAATGTCACAAAGAACATTGTGCACTATTGCATTTCATGCAGCACATATTGTGTTTCTGAAATCTCCAGTCCAAAGCACTTAAATACTGCAAACAATAGAAAACATTTTCAACTACTTCTGGAAATAGTTGAGTTTTTTTAAAAAAACAAAGTTATAACTTTATCTTATGAATGGTGGTATGAAAGGATAGCATGGAAATACTTCTCCATCTTTCTTATTTTCTTGCTTCCTTGCAATTATGATGAGGAAGAAAATTTTAAACACTATTCTTTGGCTTGAAAGCATTTGACACGGTACCCAGCAATATTATTTTTAAAAAGGTTGCGTCTAGATATGTTTTGATTGAAGCATGAATAATCTTATAAAGGGCAAATGGTTGTTAGGAGAGGTGATAAGAATTTTCAAGATATTTCTGTTAATTCTTTTGCCCTAGTTTAATAGTGTCTGTGCTGCTACTGGTTTGTGAATCCTTTATACACTTAATACTCTGCATGAAATTTGATACCACTTTATACTGAACAATCCAAGGTAAAGGATATAAAACACACCCCAGGTCCCTGGGGACTATAAAAGCCATTTTTATGCCCTTGGCACCTTTGTGAAAATTTACTAGTGACTGACACCAAGGAGTACAAGAAAATTTTAAATTTTATTGGTTTTATTTAAGAAAAGGTCTGTTTCTTTTCATGACCTCAATTTGGAATTGTCCCTACCCAAAACCACTTAAAAACTCCCAAATGTCCTCAGTAGTTTTCTGAAACATAATTGATGCAATGATGAGGACACTGTGCTGTTCTCAGTAGTCTATTTCCTCTCCATTTGCTGATGTCACACTGAGGTGTCAATTAAAGATGATATGTGCAAATCATTTAGGCTTATAACAAGATAAAGGAAAAGACTGCAAAACATGAGGTCATAGTTTCACAATCAAGGATGTAGTAAATGAAGATGATTTATGAAGGGATATCAGAGCAGATAGAAATGGAATGCCTTGATTCGTTTATTCATTAGAAGCAAAAGAGCAACCCCTCTAGAAGTTGTACAGTACAATTTTATGCATGTTACCTGACATGAAAAATTGTTTCTCTGAAAAAAGATGGAACTCATTCTGAATTGAAGGCTATGATAGCCGTTAAAGATTCACTCCTGAGTTAGCTGAAGTCCTCACATAAAGAAAAAGGTAGAGGTAATAAAACACCCATACTTCAAAACATATTGTCAAAGAGATTGTTTACCAAACAGCAATTCCCTTATCTCCTCACCAAATGCAGAAGAGAAATGTGGCTGGGAACTACCACCCAATGGTCAGAAACTGGAGAAAATAAGTGGGATCAAGAAAAGGAGACATTTCTTTCTTTTACAAATCAAGAGGACTTGGCTAAGTAAGACAGTCTATTTGATCCCTGTTTACTTCCAGGCAGGTGGACTGGCAGTCATGATCTATTCCTCACACCTACTAATTCTTATCCTACACAAAGGTTTGTTCACAAGAAAGAAATTTGGCTCATATTTGTCTCATATGGTAGACGCATAGAGTGGTTGGGGTTGAAAAGGACACTTAAAGGTCATCTAGTTCAATGCCTTGCAACAAAAGGGATCTCTTCAAATAGGTAAGGTTACTCAGTGCCCTGTCTGACCTGACCTTGAGTATTTCCAGGAACAGAGCACCCACCTTCTCTCTGAGCAATCTGTTCTGGTGTCTCCCCACTCTCATTGCAAAATGCTTTCTTTGGTTTAAACCATTTACACTTGTCCTATTTCTTTAGGGCCCGCTTAAAACTCTATCCCCATCTTATACATCCCCTTTAAGTACTGAAAGCTGTTGTGAGTTTCTCTGATTAGGTTTTTTGATAAGAGGAAATGTGGCTTCTGTTAGAACTTGCTAGAAGTTTTCCTCTATCCTATAAAGCACAGCCAATGACGGTCAGCTCCGAGGAATACTTCCTGCTTTTGAATTATTAGTTAACCCCCCTGCATGAGAAGATACTTAAGAATGGAGGAGTTGTTGTGCAGTTGGAAATTTGTAGCCATGGATTAACAATCCAGACATCAAGGCCAGTGCAGGAGGAGAAGGAGCAGGAGGGACCCCACAAATCAGGGAAAGGATTCAAAGCTATGATTCCCTGATGACCGTGGTGATGACCATGGTGATTATGAGCTGACGCTTCAAAGCCCATGGGATCCATTGGAGGGAAAAGACCCCCTTGCTGGAGCAGGGGGATATATGAAGGAGGCTGTTTCCTCATGGGAGGCCCCAAGGTGGAGTGGAGTCCCTCAAGAGATTTGCAGCCAGGGCCCATGGAGAAAGAAACCTATGCTAAGCAGGGACAGCCAGCTTATCCATAAAGGACTGCATGCCACAGAATGACCCACAAGAGAGTAGAGGATCTCTCTCATAGGGGGTCTCCCATGGAAAGCAGGGGAGGGACTCACAATTACGATTTTCCCCTGTAAGTGTGATGATGACTGTGGTGAGGCAAGCTGTCCCCTTTGCAGCCCACAAGAAGACCCTGAGACAGCAAATTTAGAAGAACTGCTGCTTAAGTCTTGGACTTATAGCTGTGAATGACTGATGCAATAACTGACTGTAAACCTTCCATTCCCTGTCCCCCACAGGGGGAAGGAGGGAGAGCACAAAAGACCAAGAGGGTGGTTTCGGAAGGTGTTTCTAGTGTTTCTAAAACTGTTTTATTTCTTATTTCTAGTTCTTTGTTTGTTAGTAATAAATTTAAGCATTATTCTAAGTTTTGTTTTGCCCATGGTTATTAACGGAAGTTTTTCCTCCTTTGGTTGTTATCTCCAGTCGTAAGTTCCTAGTTGTTTCTCTCTTTTTTTTTTTTTCTTACCTTTCACTCTGGAAGGTGAAAAGAGGGCGGAAATCCTTGAAGCAGTTTTGCTGGACACCAGGTGTTCAGCCAGGCCCAAACCACTAAAAAAGGCCACAATAAAACTCTCCACAGAGCCTTCTCTTTTCCAGAATGAACAGCTCCAACGCTTTCAGCCTTTGCTTGTATAATAGGTGCTGCAGTCCTCTAATCATTTTCACGTCTCTCCTCCTGACGTGCTCCAATAGGTGCCTGTAATTCCAGTGCTAAGAACTCCAGACCTGGATGCAGCCCACCAGCTGGGATCTTACCAGAACAGAGCAGAGGGACAGAATTACTGCCCTCAACCTGCTGGCCACTCTGCTTTTGATGCAGTCCAGGTCATGGTTGGGTTTGTGTTGCAAGTGCACATTGCCTATTTTTGTTCAGCTTCTTGTCCACCACCCCATGTCCTTCCTGGCAGCACTGTTCTCAATCTGTTCATCCCCTAGTATTGATACTGTGAATTAATCAAGTTAAATTAACTGATTAAATTAGATGTCCTAATATTCTCACAGTCCTCCTCAGGTCCTGCGAAAGAGTTTTACTATTTTTCCTCCATAGGCAGAGTGAAACCAGAGAGAACTAATTTCCTGCATATATTGCTCCAAGGCCATTTAAGCATTAGCTGACCAGAGCTGGAAAAAGGTCCTGTGTCTTGTACTCTGACCTTGGTCCCACCAGGGACTCTCTGAACTCTTTGCTCATCGTCCTATAGCTGTTCACCTACCAAGAAATACCAGATTTGTCTTTGGTGAAAAATACAAGTAAACAGCTGATCTAGGCAAAATTTTGAGTTAAACTGGTTGAGGGAATTGATGAAAGGAAAAAAGCTTTTGGGTGCTGAACCTCTTCTTTATACATTTCTTTTTCAAATTCTTTATACATTTCTTTTTCAAATTTCCTCTCCAAGTAAACTTTGCCTTTCTGACCTCTTTAGGCCATGTTGCCTGCAACAATATAATAAAAAAACCCAAACCCAAAACCAAAACCAAACAAAAAAAAAAAAAAACCAAAACCCCCATACCACTTCTAGGCAGAAAAGACAATCTGACCGAAAATACTGTAATTTTACAGTACTGACCAATACTGTAAATTTATCGCAATCTCATTAATCACAGATTTTATGTCTTTAATTTCTCTACTATTTTGCTGTTTAGGAGACATGGTGGATTATAGAGCTGTAAATTCACAGACTAAGATCCCTGTCATCTCAAACATGTTTTGTGGGATATATCCTTAATTTGTTATTTTGTTTGCATAAATATTGGACTTCAAGACATTTCTGATAGCCAATTAGACACTTTATCATCCTACAAACAAACATATCAATTAACTTTTAGTTTAAATTTTACATGAAGTCATAATTATACCTTAATCTGAACACTTTCCAGTCAGTTTAATAACTTCTTAATAGAGGCTGGTGAAATTATGGATGCTTGCCAGAGGTGAGATCACCAGAAGAAACACACAGTAAACATCCTAGCACCTATAAGGGAAATGCAAGGTGATATGACTCAAGAAAATAAAATGAATACTCACATTTAAATATCTGTATAGATATGTATGTATGCATGCATAGATATACCTTTCTGTCTTTATATATACATTCGTTACTCGTGTACATCCTGATATAGGCTGAATATTTCTGCTTTTCCTCATAAAACCCAGTTCTCTATTCAAAAGCAGTAAAGAAGGGAAAGGTTTTCAGAGCAATTTTTAACCCTGAAACTTGAGCCTTTTTTTTCCTCCCTCCAGCTCTTCTTCCATAGATAACAAGCCATGAGCATGTCTTTAAGAACTCTCCAGGTAGCTAACAGTCCAAGTATTTTCAAGCTTTTCAATCTGGTCATGTCCTAGAGTTGGTGTTTGACTTTTCCTCTCTCTCTTGTCACCTGAACACCAATTTTGCTTTTTTGTACTGATGAATTTCAACAACTTGTGAATAGGCTTTTGCCCCTCTGGGATCTTCCCAATTACCCCTCCCTCCCTCTGCTCCTCCCATTTTATAGCAAACCTCACTGCAGTATTTGAAGTCCTTGACACACTGTTTCAGCACATATTCACTTCTCAGCACAGAAAATCCCTGTGGGTCATGAGTAAAACCCACTGCTTCCTTTTTATAGCAAATAGAATTCTTAAACTCTGCAGAAATTCTGCTATTTCTAAAGTCCAGGCATAAAGAAAGTGTTCACTGATTTCTGTGGAAAGTCAAAATGTAAAAGAATAGGACTCGTGGATGTTCTGGATGTAGTTCTCCATGCTTTAGAACTGTTCATATGTAATAAATCAGAATGTTAGATGTATGTATTTACCATTATTCCAAAGGAAATTCTATTTTTACAGGGCGGGATGCAATACATTAAGGAACTTGGTGTCTGCAATAGATGGCCATGTGAAATTATGTTACCATTTCAATTAGTGCAGTGATTGTTTTGCTTTCTGTGACAGTTGAAAGTGACTCTAGAATAAAAGTTCTGTCTCTGTTGTGCTCAGAATTTATGATTTATATATACATGTCAGGAAGAGAATATCAACAAAATGCTCATTAGTATTAATAACAGACTATAGCAACAGGATTATAGCAAACATACATGTTAGGTGCATCATTATCTGGAATATAAAATTACAAGTATAAGGTTTATTGGATTGCCCTTTCTTTGTATGAAGTGGATGGTTAGCTATACATCAAGCTGTGAACGTGTTACTTGTAATTACTGAAGCAAGTAGCACTGTCAAAGCCAGTTCAATTACTCTCATGATTAATGACTTAGGGAATCTAGTTCATAAATAATTGACATCTACTACCTTGAAGCTTCCCTCTCTACTTGGTAAAAATTGTCATATTTCAGGCAAAATAAACAGTGATAGGAATGTTTTTAGCAAAGATGGTAAAGCCCCTCACAAATTAGGCTACCTACAATTGTCACATACTATGGAATTCTGAGGAAGGACAGGCAAGATTTAGTTTTTTGCATTTTGATCCACTTCTACTTACATTAAAAAAAAAAAGAATAAATACAAAAGAAGGCACATTTCTTTCTGGTTCCTACTTTACTTTCAAAGGCATTGGGCAACAAGTTCAATCTGATATTCTTAGTGCACCTTTAACTCTTGTCAATCCATTTGACAAAGGAATAAAGGCATCATATCACCACAGCAGTTAGCCTACCTTCTCTTGCACAAGAGAAACTTCCAGTTAACTGAATCTTACAGGATATTTGTATGACCTACCAATCATGGATCCAGACAGATTGGGCTTCTTGAGATACAAAATACCACACAAGTAAGTAAGAAAGAGTCACTAACCAAATAAAAGGAATTTGGACTGATTTTTCTGATCTTGCAACTCCTAAAGAATATGAGATTAGGAACTGGAAGTTCTGGATTGGTTCCTAGTCTGTTCTGTGAACACTGGTTCATCAACAGCATTTCCAGTCTTCTGCTTTTAAGTAAGAACCTTTTTCTGAGTTCTGTGCCTAGTTCTGTGGGAAATCTTACCAGTGAAATAAATACATTTTAATAAATTTGCATCCAAAAGTAAGTGTAGCTTTGATTTCTCTTAGTTTTGTAATTTATGCTGATTTTGAAGATGAATAGATGGCTTCCTATCATAATCAATATTTTCAATTTAAGGCACATTTACATTTTTGCATTAGACTACACATCAGAGGGCTATTTGTCAGAATTCATAAAACATAGATTTATAGAATGCATAATATAGATTGTCAATGAAATAGGTTGGAAAGGAAAGGAACAAACATTCTACAGAAATTCATGAGTCATTCTCTATTGAGCTAGAAGTGCTGAGCATTTAAATTAAAGTACAGGGATGTTCATCTTGTTTTAGCTGGAGGTGATCTTGATCTTTCCTTTAGTTTGTCCACATCTCTGATAAGACAGCCAGCAGGAGTTCTACTGTTTCTAGGCTAACAGCACAGGAAATAGAAATATTATAACTGCTCCTCTGCATGTAGTAGTCAATTTGAGATACTGCATTTCAGATCCCCACATTAAGCTTCACATTGCTATCCCTTTGCATCAGAAAATAAGAATATTCAGAGGGCTATATAAGAAAGAGAGAGGGAAGGAAGGAATTCAGAAGGAATTCGGAAGGAAGGAATTTGGAAGGAATTCGGAAAGAATTCGGAATTCAGAAGGGAAGGAGGGAGGGACTGAGGGAGAGAGGGAGGGAGGAAGGGAGTGTGAGAAATAAAAGAACATGGGTTTATTACAAGCAAATAGTTCATTAACTCAGGAATTATTTTTCTTTAGGCGTACCACAGAAGTTGTAAGGTACCAGGTCCTATCTGGAGCTGGTGCCAGGGACAATTTGCATTCGGGAAAAGGGAGTTATAAAGTAGATATGGCCGGAACAAGCCCCTGCCACGTGACAGGGCCTTTGTGTGCCCAGGAAAGTGGTCATTCTGGGCAGGAGAACCTGTCTCCCTGCACAGGAGGGCATACCAAACCCAATCAGGAGAAGAGGCCCACTCCTCTCATTATGCTAACAAGGCGGGACTCTTAGAACACATAATAAGCATGATTTTTGGGGTGGGGGTGTGCTTTTTGGGCCTTCCTGGCCGGGCCACCCAGCACATGTTGAAAATACAAACTTTCGTTTTTANAGAAGAAAGAAAGAAAGAAAAAACCCCAAAATTCATGTAGAAAATTTGAAGGTACAGTGAGTATAGGGATAAATTCTTTTATTCACTTTGTTTTCCTCTAAAATCTGTGATATTGATGTGCTTATCTCATATATTAGTCTTAATATGTTTTCTAAATTTGTTCATTTGGGAGTCTTGCCTGTGCCTTGAGAAGTCTTTTTCCTTCCACTTTTCAGTCGGACCTGAATCATGAAAAGTTGTCTTTGATATAGTGATTCAATTTCCCTGTCCCTGGCAAAAACTTCATCCTTTAGATATGCTGTTGGGAAGATAGTCTGATTTTCTCTCTTCCAGTAAAAGTAATCCCTACAAGCAACCACTGTGTAGCTATATCTTACTATACATTATTGCATTGCTACTATTTTCACTTTGAAGACTGTTATGATATGCTATAGGTTAATGTTTTTCCAGGGTTCTGAATCCGTTGTCTTGTAAAATCAACCTATTAATAACTTCAAACTGACTGCAGAAAAAGAGGCACCATGAATCATTTGGAAATATTTGAGTTACTGGTAGAGATATGTGAAATACATGAGTTACAGCAGCAGGAAGGAGCTACTGGGATGAAAAACGCTGAATGGATATTTAAAATTCTTCTGGTGCCTTTCCTTCACCAAGGCATATCCTTACCTAGTTATTATGTTGCATGGTTTTATGTGCTTGCTTGCTTGAATGTCTTGTTAATTCCTATACTTTTTGATAGAGCTCAGCATGGTATTACCAGAACACTTTTTATATAGTAATGTGTTTTAAATGTGTCTAAGCATGACAAAAATATGGTTCAAAAAACCATTAAATATAGGATGGTTTGACACAACCATACCCATGAGACTCTAAAAATAGATCTGTGACAAGTTACAACAGTAAGTTTGAAATTCATGGTACTTATTTTGGATGCTTAGTACATACATGGGATATATATTATGAGGATTTTATTTTTATGTTTAGTACATATTTATAATACATTAAATGTATTTTCTGAGAGTGATTCCTATGGAGTGATTGGTCTCATTAAGGAAGAGAGGTTGGGCTTGTAGAAGTTACAAAGCTTTGGAGAAACATAGTGTAGTGATGAGGAGAAATAGTGTACCTGAGGGAAGCACGAATAAATGAGAGAGGAAATAATAAAAGACAAAACTACTGAAATCAAACAAACAAAGAGGAAATTCTTCTTTGTTTGGTTTTGTGCTTTTTTAAGTTTTGTTGTTGCTATTTTGTTTTGTGTTTTGTTTGGGGTTTTTGTGGTGGTGGTATTTTTTTCCTACAGGAGTAAGGTTTTTTTGATGAAAACATGGTTACAAGAAAAGTCTGAAAAGCATATTTGGTTCTGCCATAGATAATAATCAGCAGAGAGAGAAAACAGTGTGAAAACTTTGCAATCAGAAGCTTGAGACTAGGGTAAGAAATAAAGGAAGAAGTCATAGTAATTGAAACTTCATACCACAGGGAAGGTTGATCTGTACAGTAGGTGCCTGGGATATATATTGGAAATAGTACTTCCTATTAGGTAAAACCTGCATATGATGAATGTGCTTTCTAGCTTAGCTCAAGATTTAAAATCCTGATCAGAGTAGGTTTCTGTAGCAACTATCTAAATGGTAGATGCATTTCATGAAAACCTGTTTGAAAATCAATGAGAAGCATTCCTGGGGTTTGAGCTTCATGAAAAAGCTGAAGATGTTAGTTACATAAAATCTAGTGCCTTGTGGCATGAAGGATTTAAGGGATCTCACAGTGAGAATAGCAGTAAGGGGATGTCTGATTGGAAACATTCACACAGAACATGTGCTGTGATGGTTTCAGCACTGCCACTTGAGCTATCTCGAACGAATAGGAACTCAATGAATCAGTCTGTTTTAGCAGATCACATGTTCTTCATAACCATGCAAAGCAGTCTAAAAAACCTACTGGAGACAATGTTGCAGCCTTGTACTTTCACAGAGAATAATTTCTTTCTGTTATGCTTAATCTGTGCTTTTCATCCAAATAATTTCCTACTGAAATTAATAAATTTTCACAGTTGTCTCAATAAAATACTGCATTTTAAATAGTACTGCTTAAATTGCAAAATCAAGCAAAAAAATTTGGGGAAAAGACAGGTTATAAAATGCAGCTGTGTACTCAGTTTGGCTCCCTTCTGACTATATAAAAATATGTTTGTTAATTTTGTGATCCTCTGCCCTACCCTGCAGTTTTGAACTTTGAAGAGCTTGTTATTGTATCAGACAAGTCATTTCATTTTAGTTCCTTGGAGTTGTTTCCATATTCAGAATTTAAGGAAAAGGGTCTATGTTTTTATGCCTATCTTTACCTTTCCAAAATGTATTTGGAAGCAGATTGACTAGGTTCATCTACGCACATAAAAACATACCTGTGTTTGTGGGAAGATTTGAAGCAATTAAGTATTTTAAATATTTTAAAAATTTAAATTATCTTGATCTTATGGACTTTGTGTGTAAGAGATGATGCAGTTTCATGGTTCTGTTGGGGAAATGAATGTCAATACTATAATCTATAGAAATATTTATTGATTGCAATGGTGAAAATAAGGTGAATTTAATTTTGTTCTCCCTGAGGATTTTGAGGAAATCATATTCCAAAGTAATATGGTAATTGATGAATGATTATCCAAGTAAATTTTTTCACAGGCTAAAGTATTCAGCATCAAGTGACATATTTATCTGCAGCAAATCATCTTTACAAATAATTTTAAGGACTTCTAAAAAAATAACAAAATGTCATTCGTGAATATGACATTGTGTGAGAGTAATCAATATGTTTTCTGTACTCAGTGCGTTTTGACATTGAAGGCTTTGCTAGACCTAGCTAGTGCAAATAATTTGATATGATACCATTTGTCTTCCAGGGTGTGCTTTGCTTTCTCAGTCTGATGAATATATTTGCATAAGATGTTTTTGGGACAGTTTGGAAGAATCTAAATTTATTTTGTGAAGGTTGTACAAGGGAGCAGTATTATATCTATAGAGACAGTTTTCCAGTTGCTGTTTCTTTCAAAGTGCAAGTCATATTTTAAAAAAAAAAAAAAACAAAAAATAGCATATTGTCCTTTACAGGCCATCAGAATAATTTAAACTATGTCTCCTGGTGACAGTGTACAAAATAGAACATCAGGATCAGAATGCCAAAACCAAATAATAATAAAAGATATAACTAAATGCAAATGCTTATTTCTCTTAAAGCTCTACGTGTTCTATAAGTTTTCTAGAAATTAACTGCATGGAAACTTCATCATAAGGCAGTGGTTTTCTTCTAGATTTTCTTCTTGAAACAGGAGGTAATGATTTTATAGAGTCTACTATCAACTCCAGTCAGAGCTATCAAATGTTAATCAGGAGTTTTATGTTATTGTCTCTGACCTCTTCTCTGATGTATTTTCTTCAAAAGGATGACATGAACTTCAGAATACACACTTACAAATGATCATTTTCTAAAGAGTGTATAGGGGTTCTATTTTGTAAAGAATTTCATGTTCCTTTACTTCATTTAGAATATATTGTGGAATGTAGTTGTGGAATATGGTATAGAATTTTCTTGGCAGTCTAATTAAAATGGCTGGGGCAAGGTATTTCAATTGTCTACATACTGCAGGGTTCAAGAAAACACACACATAAATGTTTTCAATATGTTTAGGCCAAGAATAAAGTGTGACTTCAAGACTGGTGATTCAGATGTGGGTTCTTCAAACATGGTTTTGGGAACTTAGACTCAAAATTTGCAGCACCAGTAATTGGGGTAGCATATAACTTAATGGAGATGATGAAGTATAAGGCAAGGAGATAAGTCTAAAACTTTATGGCATTGTGTTAGAGTTGAGAGAAAAATGCTTCTCTGAGAGTCCTGATAATGAAGTTCCTTTCAACATTGATGTTTACAGTCCCTGTTTTATTATTTACGTGATAACTTGCAAGAACCCCACAGACAAAATACTGTTAAGTTTAATAATTATTCATTATGAAATCCCTATTAATTCTTAAGGCTTGGTGCTGTGGGTGCAATAAACATGGTGTATCTATTAGGCTGATTTTAAATATGTGCTAAACTAATGAAGAGAACATTTAATAACAACAAGTAGGTTACCAATAACATTTGCTATAATTTTCCATCATCTCAAGCTGTTATAAGCTGTGAAAAAAGAGAGGTGGAACTGGATTCAGAATTTCAAGTCGGGGGTAATTTGTTTGGCTTTAATGAATAATTAAATATGTGCCAAATGAATAATTAGTGAGGTAGCAGCAAATGAAAAATGTCCAGAGCACTATAAAAGTTGCCCCAGTTAAAAGTATGTATGAGCTATCATTCACCTGGAGGTGATTATGCTGTAGAGACAAGTGATGAGTTTTGCACACCCACTTTCTCTTCCCTTTCTCATAAGTAATTCAGGACAAAATAATTTTGCTTTGTTTCTTCTGACAGCCTGCTTTGATTTCCTTTTGATGAGCGCAATAATTTTATTCAATATCATTAGTCCAAATAAAACCTTGGAATGGTGTGCCATCTATTTGGCAGCCAGTCACTAGTGGTGTTGTCCAGGGATCAGTGTTGGACTCGGTCCTGTTTAATATCTTTACTGATGATCCAGAGTCTAACATGAGCAAATTTGCAGCTGACACCAAGTTGGGGTGGAGTGTTGATCTGCTGGAGATTGGAATGACTCTGCAGAGGAATCTGGACAGGCTGGATGGATGAGCTGAATCCAGCAGCTCGAGGCTGAACAAGACCAAGTGCTGGGTCCTGCATGTGGCCTCTGGAGAAATGTAGGCTGAAATTTTCACAATGGTGATGAGTCTGAAAAACTTTGAAAAAACTAGAGAGCTTTGCTGCCTGCAGAGAATACAAGAAAGAACATGTTCTTTCTTGCATACCTTCTCTGGGCTCCACACAACTATTTCTGCTATGCTGTCTTCTGTTTCTTCCCAGTGGACAGGCCCAGTGAAATGTGGAATAGTCTTACAGGAGATATAACAGAAACAAAAAATGAGTCCTTCTTTAGGTTCCATTCCAAGGATATCATCTTCTCAGAGGTGCTTTCTGCTGTCAGAAGCTTGAGCCTGTCAATTCTGTTTGTCCAGTATTAAAAACCTATTTGGCATCCTTATGGTACAAAAACTCCTTTGTGTAAACAAATTTATTCCCTCAACCCTTGCAGTTCTCATCAGAGTATAGATGTGCTATAGAAGGAAAGGTATCGATTTCTGTATTTATTTATTAATGGAATTTTCAGTATTTTTTTAAAATAATTTTAAGATAAGTGTTTGCTATCTGATGAAATGTCCCATCTTCAGAAATTAATGAATTGCCATATTTGATTCTTTTTACTATGGAAAACACACAAAAAACCCCACCAGATTTTCTCAGACCTGTATTTTTTTAAGTTTCCAAAATGCTCTTTTGATCTTGCTTACATCTTAGTCCTGGAGGGAAAAAAAGAAAAAAAAGTCAGCACTCAGGTGAGTTCGAATTTTCCTTTGCATTTTAGTGGTCTCTTCTCTAGTAGGTCTGCTTATGTATCCCTGAAGTGGTACAAAATGGAGCAGTTGTTATTCAAATGTGACCACCAAAAAATTAATTTCAATGTAACAATAATTGATTGGTTGTCATATGATTTTTCTACAGGCAGATTTCAGACTCTCCTCCTGCCAAGTTTATCCTTATTTCATGACTGCATGTGAATTATACATACCAAGATTTTTTTTTTGTTGATGCCTCTTTTCTTCCTGTAAGGATCTGATGACTTTGCGGAAGCATGTTTCATTTTGTGATTTATTTGCCAACAAATTTAAACTGATTGCTCTTTGTTATTCATAATCTTTCTGTTCGTAGTATCTTGATCAGTTCAGCAGGACGAAAGTCTTTCCATCTCTTCATGTGTTGACAAAATGTTTTCTGAACAGGAAATAAGCATTTCTGGAATCAATTAGAAAATGCATTATTTTTCCTTTCTTGGAGGTGCCCATTTTTTTGCATGTGATCATTTAGATCTTTAGAGAAAAAAACATATGACAAATCTGCAACTATAACTAATCTTACAGAAAAAGCTGCAAATAGAGACAGATGAAGAAAGGGGAATGGAGAACTTCAGAACCTGAATAGTTTTTAATACCAATTACTGAGCCTTAGCTGTTGATTTCCCTATACATGTTGTATCAAGAGTTATCTACTGAGGGAAGTTATTCCATGCTAAACTGGGGTGCAAATTTACAGTACATTGGTTACTCTGCATTAACTCCCTGTGAGGAAACAGCATGAGGCAACTTGTTCTGCCTTAAAAGTACCTCACTTAAAGGTGCTCTTTGTATGGAGGAGTTAGTGGACTATAAAATTCTAACCCAAACTTATTAACATTAAACAGTCTGAATAGATAAGGCCTTATTTGTCTGTCATTAATTTTCAAGCATCTCTGTGCTAAAAATCTGTCATTGTTGGTCTTCTTCAGTCACCGTTACAAACTCCTAGAGTTCAGGCCTGTGTTTATACAGCAACTGATATATAATATATATTGACTATCAATGGGCATCCTCATTTTCATAATGATCCTCATGTATTATGAGGTACCAACAGTAAGTCTCATATAAATACAATAAATATAATGATAAGTGCTGCACTTTTAGATGTGTTCTTCCAGACCCATCAAAAAATTGGTACCAAACGCTTGTAAGGTTCTCTCCCTGGAAGCTGAAGAGCTATCTCTGTTGAAAATTAAGCACCCAAACTCCAAGTTGAGAAAGATGACATAGGAACTTGTGGCTGTCTCAAAATGTAGATCATGCAGAACACCCATAGGCTCTAAAGTAGGGACATGATTGTGATAATAGTTAATGATTTTCTTCTATTATTTCCAAAAGATATTCGGCATCTTACTTGACAGCAAATCCATTGAGAATGATAGGGAGACATTTGTCTCTGATTACTTTAACTATTTTTTAAGCAGATAATTAAAGGTATGAATGATAAGCATTTGTACAGCAGGTGTAGTTTCCAGGGCTGACATTTTGAACACTTGATGCTGTTTTGTCTTCAGAGTTCAACAGATAAATTCTTGACAAAATTTGTCAGTACATGGAAATAACGAAAAATATGCTAAACATGCTCTAGAAATTATTTTAATGTGAATGTCTTTTGTCAAAGAACTGGGAAAAAGGGAAAGAATTTTTTTTTCCCCTCAAAGGAATGAAAATGTGTTTTTCTGCAAAACAGAATCTGTTTTCTTTTTGCCAGAAATCCCATGTTCAGTAGAAACAGTTTGGGTGAGTGGAAGAAAATAGAACCAGGTGATATTCCATGATGGGGACTGAATTTAAAGGATATTGATGTTTTACAGGAAATAATAGAACAATTTTTTTTTCTTCTCTCAGAAATCTGTATTTTTTTCTTGAGGTGTAAGGCTAAATGTCAGTTGTCAAAAGCTAGTCAAATATTAATTGACTAAGCAGCAGATTTTTGTTTTCCATCTGATCAACTGTTCTATAAAATTTCCTACATAAGATAGGAAGTGTTTTAAAAAAAAGAATCTATTCCAGGCCATTGCATTGAGATCCAGGAATGACACATGCTTCAAGCCAGCATGGATCCTGATTCATTGTAGCTGAAAAGTATCCTACAGGCTTTGTGTCTTATCAATATCCTAAGGAGATAACTAATAAGAAATAACATATATTGGTAACCTCTCTAGAATCACTTTCATTAGCAGAGAATGCTCTGGGCTTTACAGCTCCAGGAAAGGGCAGGAGCAGACAAAGAGAGTAATATAAGTCTGAACACTGCTTTGCTGGCTTTATTTTTTTCATTCTCAGTATCTGTTATAAGTAAAAATAGATTACCATAGATCTTTTAAACCCAGACTAGACATTTGAACTGTCATTTTCACCTCTGATTTCTATCAAGGTTCATAAACCTTTTTACAGGCACTCAGTAATGCATCCTGTATATCTAGACCCAAAAAAAGAAAAAAAAAAGACAAAAAAAAAAAGACGACCACGTTCAGCGCTTCTGTTCTGTGGTGGTGAGAGGCAGCGTGCTGGACTCTTTGTAGTCCAAAACTAGAGAGTTCAAAAGCACTAACAAAGGACTTTTATGCAGTCGACACTTTTTTCTGTTACTTTTATTCTGAACAAAATGTATTCAGTTTAAAAAGAATAGGAAATAGTGGTCTTAAAACAATTTTAATGCCAGAAACTGGATTTTTGGTGCTATAATGAACTGATGTCCTGTAAAAGGTCAAAAAAAATTAGATCAATGAAAATATTTGATAGCCAGGAGAAATGTAATTGATCTGTATTTATACATGGCTTTTTCTCTAATAGGACTGCCCAGTTGCTTTAATATAACCAATAGAAAAAGTCAGACATAAGATGAAAACTTTTTCCAATTCCATCCATGTGTCTGACATGAAAATAGAGAATTGCAGTCAAAAAACTGCAATGACACTATCTATTGAATGAATAAGGACATGAAAATGCTCAAGTTCTTAATTTAGTATTTGTACAAAAGCTTCCCAGGAGGGGTTTGAAGATAGGCTTCAGAACCAGCAGATCTCCAAATGATTTATTCTCCAATTTAAATCTAAGACTGGGTGGAGAATGAAAGATAATATCAGTAGAGAATTGACAATAAAAAAATAAAAAAAACACCTGTTTTTTTGAAATGCATACAATTTATTATTGGCAAGTCTGTTAGTCCATAGAGACTCTAAGCTGTGTTCTCCTTATCAGAACAGGGACATGGAGTTATTGAAATGTTCTGTATTTTGTTCTATTCTTACCTAGAGAGTGGTCATTTCCTAGATTTTGATCTAAAAGCCTTAATACTCTGGCCCTTTTCTGCTATATACTTTTGTTGCAAAAGATGTGGTGAAGGTATTCAAAAAACAGCTGGAAAATTGGGATCTCTGATTATCACCCTTGAGAGCTAACTGTATCTTTTTGCTACTTGGTTATGAACTTGCTTGAGTCTCTTAGAGGATTATCATGGTACTAAAACAGAAAAAGAATTTTATTGCTGGAAAGTTTGGTCTGGAGTTTCAAGGATTTGTGTATTGCTGTTTCTAGAGAAAAAGAAAAAAGAGGTAGATTAAAAAATCTGAAGAAAGGGGATCACTGAAAGGAGAAAAATTAAATGGGACTGAAACAACAATCACAGTTTAACTTGGATTTTCTTTGTTATTTGTAATGGTTGTTCTCAGATGAGAAGAAAATGTATATTGTTTAGAGAGCCAGTTCATATATCTATATTGAAAATAGTGAATGCTTTTCATTTTCACTGAAGTTTTTCATCCAATATTGACCTCTCCATGGAGACCTGCCACTGGAAATGCAATTTTTGAATATTCAATTCCAAAATCACAACCAGTAGAGGACAGTGTCTTCAAAAATATCAGAAGACTGACCTTAAATTGTTGACCAGCTGATGACACCTTTATAGATGATACTGCACTCAGAAAATGTCAACAATTTTCCAGGGAGTCTATTGTCACAGAGAGCACAAGTAAGCACTGTTGACAAAATCGTATTTTGGAAAGTCTACAAAGTCTACCTTGCTAAAATGCTTCCTCTTCTCATTTTTAGACAAACAAAAATATATGAAGAAATTGATCCAGTTGCTAATAAGAATATTCCAGTTATAGTTGTGTATTATCACTTTTTTTTGTTTTGTTTGCATTTTGAAGTTTTGCATCAGAATATTCTTTGGAAAGTCATAATATGAACTTTTTAAACAGTATTTTTATCCATTTTGTATATTTTTATATGATTTTACTTAGTATCACAAGAAAATGAATACATGAGTGTTCCGTGGATTTTTTTCAGAAGAGAAATAACACATTAAAAAAAAAAAGGGGGGTACTTACATTGACAATAGAAACAAACGACAAAATCTGACATAGAGAAGATGTAGACTTGAGAAAAAGGCCTTCCATACTATTTAGTAGATATATTACAGGTAGCAGATTAGAAATAAAATTTACATGGAGGATCAAAGATATAACTGTAATGCCCTGTCTTGTTAAAAGCAAAATTAAATGGAATAGAAGACCAAGTAACATTTAATCACAATATATACAGAGGGATTTCCACTACATTAACAATGTTACTGACAATGATCTATAAATTGTATCCCAGAGTTCTATAGGAAAAAAAAAAAAAAAGGAATGACTCCTAGGAAGCTATTTGATTCCATCAGTCCATCAGAACATAAAAAGAATATTTGAATGACATTAAATTTGATTTGTCTTACATATTTGAAATTTAATGTTATTAATTGTTAGGTGGAAAATTAAGTGGAAAGAACATGGGGTCATCATCAATGTTTTTCACTAGTTAGAGACATTAGAATAATTTGCAGAAAAGACTTTCCCTTCAGTATTTGAGAGTTAAATACAGACGTGTTTGTGGAAACAAGACAATTGTTCCTACCAGCAGACTATTTTATTCCTCAGATTAAGGCTGAGAACTTCAGACATGTAAATTCAGGAGTTTTAGAATTAATTTCTAAATTAATTTCATTTCATTCATTAGAGTAACAGCATATTGTCCCTTCAATTCGGTATGTCCATTGCAAGCAAGCTCAAATAGTTAGAATTGTCTTTTCAATCACAGGATGTGGGATCGAAAAATTATTCCAGTTCTTTCTGATCCTTGACAGAAAGAATCAGTTCATTTTGACAAGTTACCAGAAAGTCTCACTTTTGTTTTTCAATGGAAAGTTTCAAGGCTCATTAGGAAATGGAATTAGTCCTCCACAAATTTTACAAGCAATCACGAAACATCTCATTCAGTGTAATACTACTGTAATCATCATAAGAGAAATTCTGTAAATCTTTATTTCCTTGAGAATAGAATGAAGTAAGGAAAAGGTTGGCCATGAGAGATAAAAACATTTGGTAATTCTGCATGTTAAGTCTACAGAGTAATATCTTTCTCAACTGATTTTCTTATTCTTTCTACTTCTATTTCTCATTTATATTTGACATTTAGTTTGCAGGTACAAGAAACACAACTCTGGCTACACTTCAGATACAGGATTGATTTAAGAGCAGAAAGTATACAGGAATTAAATCACAAGCTGCACTGTCTCCTGTGGCCTGAAGAAAACTTTTTTCTTTTGTGTTGGATTCTCTTTCAGACTACTTGGATACATACCAAATAATTTGCAAGATGTTTTGTAGTTGTAGTTTATTAGATTTTTTTTATACATATGTTCAGAATTTCTTCCTTTTCAAATGTATTCATAAATGAAGAACAATTATGACACGATTTATGACATCTGGCACGTCCACAGGTAGCACCATGCATTTAAGGGCGATTACTTCCATAAGCAAATGCTGCCTAAAGTGCACACTGTTTTTGTTAGTTGTATAGTATTCCATAAAATCATATATACCAACCTACAGCTATGTTTAGTGCATCATTCAATTATTAGATTTCTTTCATGATAGTAACTTTTATTCATCACATATTCCCATATCCCTCTTGTTGCTATATGCATCAAAACCCACCATGGCTGTAGCCTTAGAAGGTGGAACTCCACAGCATTTAACAGTTTGTAATTTCATGTGGTTTGGGTAATGTTACCTACAATTTGTATTGGCATTTTGCACAGCAAGTTGACAATTATTAACAATATATTTTTCCCTGTCCTGTTTGTGCAACTCTGTTATTCATAGAGGGTTACAACTGAGTTAATTTTCAGAAAGAGTGGTTTGAAAGAGGTCTCGAGCAGGGCTGTTTATGAACACAGCCTTTTCTCTTATTTCTAATTAGTGTGAAATGGTTCCAAACAGGAGTCAGCACTGCAGAAGTCTGTGCTGCACAATGCCAGCCTTGTTAACGGACACAGAGAACGTTTGTTTTGCTGAATAAACAACTCTGTCATAGTGCTTTTCAAAAACAATATAATCCAGTTTACCAGCTGCCCTCTAAGGTTGAATGCTGTTGATGTGCATCTGGATGTCTTCCTTGGGGATTAAAAATCTTTATTCCCATTTTGAATCCCAGGCCTGCTTAGTGAGATTCAAAAGACAAATGGTCATAAAAGCATTTTTTTTTTTAAGCTGGTGTATATTTTTTTTTAATAGAGTTGAACTGAAACTGAATCATTGCATATTTGTTCTTAAACTTTCAATTGTGCCTTGCATATTAGAAAGTATTGCCTGCTGGCGTATACTGATTCTTAATAGCTGAGGAAAATACATTAGCATAGGCCTTGGTGTATTTTTTACAGCATGAAATGAAATGTTGCTCTGTTTTGTCTCAGAACATGTAGTGGTGATGTTCTTTCGGACATTCTACAGTAAAGCAGAATTTATGAATTTTAATTGTTTGAGAATACCATTGCATATAGGAAAGGATGTTTTCATACAGCAATGGATACTTGTATCAGGCAAGGAAAAAAATTCTGAAATTATACATAAAGCTGTTTTTGGTATGGACAACAGCATTGTTATTAAAAGGTAAAATAGACCACTCTTGTATGCTGTTTCTTTTCTCAAAAAATTGTAGAGACGGTAGCCTCGATTACTCCATGTGATTTGAGTTACCTAACCTTGCTAGTGATCTTAGTATCTTCATGCAATATAAAATGAGGACTAGCTTGAAGGCTAGCTAATGATCTGAGCGCTTTACTGATAACCTCTCATTTAAGAAGATCTGAGTCAAGGAGAGGAGCAGAAGAGCGAAGGATATGTGCATGTGAACACAGTAGTAAGGATTTGTGTGGACTCATTAGATTTTCAATTGTACTTTCCGTGTAATTAACAGAGATTTTCCTATTCTCTAAATGGAAGGAGAAGTTGACACTTTAAAATCTGAAATTACTGTGTATAGAATCCCGAGGTAAGGAGGTGTCGCTGACAGGAAGGAAAGGAAGGGAAACATTGTATCTTGTTCACACCTTCACAAGAAGTATTTGTCACAGGAGAAGGACAAAAGGATAGCAATGTGTTCAGCCTGACATTCTCTCCCAGGCACAGTTAGTGCCATCATGTATCTTGCCTCTTGAGTGTACACTGCCTACCTATGTGTGTGTTAACAGTGAAAAAAAACTCCTGAGCTTATAAGAATGTATGTGGCCTCCACTGTTTGAGAGGACATTTTAGAATGTCATGTGATATTCTGGCTTTAAAAACTGTGGAAGTTATAGAAAAGGAAAATATAAAATACTATGAAAACAATAAAAGTTTTTAGTGCTCTGGTGCTAAAATTAAACTGAAGTGAAGGAGTGCTTGCTTCACCTGTAAACAATGTTTTCCTTCCTCAGAACAAGTAGATTAAAAATTCTGAGACTGTCAAGTCTGATAATAAAATGGTGAAAACAGAGTTTATCAGATAGTCCAAAGGTGACTGTTGATTTACTAACTCAGACATAGTATCAACTGTCTCCACTCTCTCTCTTTTCTGTTTTTGTTTTGTGGGTTTTGGTTTTATTCTTTGTTTTATTCATCATATTTTTAATAATGAATGTTTATGGCTAGTTGTGTCTTCTTTTTTTCAAATTTTTTATTAACTTCCTATGAGTCTGTCTCCACACATTCTAAGCATCTCTGCGTATCAATACATCAGCAAAGTGGAAGGACTTAGATTCAGAGTTCTACAACAGAAAGAACGATCACTGGAGTTATGATACCAATATGTAACACATACTTTGATTGATACCTTTGAAAAGGAAATGTTGCTTGTCTCAGCTCTGTATCTTTTTCAGCTTTGGAAATTACAGCTTTGGCTGTGCTTTCTAACTTGGCTTTGGAATGCAGTTTAGAGCACAAAATAAGGTGTTTTTTTTTTCATTTCTGGTCAATTTACAAAGGACTTATATGAGCTCATTGAATGTGTAAGTATATAAGGAAGCTGAAATTAAGAGTTATACATAACACAGAACTGTCAGTGATTTGAAAGAATGAATATACCAGCTGCCTTTTTGCCTTCCCTTCCACTCTCCAGTTAGCATCAGGCAGAATGTCTCTGTCTTTGGATTTCAAAGTCAGGGTAATACAGAACGTGTGATTCATTTACTTTCTAGCATTAAAAGGTTAAAAGTCAAACACTAGGTATCTTTAGCTCTGTCACAGTGGAGGAGATTTGACATAAAAGTGTTTCTCTACTGAATGCTCCTCCCTTTCCTATATGACTCCCTCACCTGTAGTTAGCCTAATTAAAATGAATAGGGGACTGCTCTTTATTGGCTCCCTGCTCTATTAAGTAATGCAGATTACACAATTGAAGAAATTTGAATTTCTTGGAATCAAATCCATCCTCTCAATGATGGGCTTGGAATTCTTTTGTCCCTGGTTTCAAATGTTTGTGTGAGAGGCTAAAGACCCTGAAAGATGTCATACAGACAGATTGGAAACTGAATATTTTCCAGTAATTTGTTTGATTAACTCCTTCTTTTTATCTGTGTTACCAGCTGAATCAAGAAGTCAAATGTCCCTAGATTTCTCCAGAAATTTACAGGCCAGATCCGAATAAGACAACACAAAATCTTTGTTATAACCATTTTGACTTAAAGTCAGAAAAAACTTTAGCCAACTACAATATTGAACTTTGTGGAGTTCTGTGCCCTGCAGTACAAACTGATGGTAAGCTGCAATATAAACTGATATCTTTACAGTTAGGCCTCCGAAGAATTTTGGACACTTATTCTCCAATCTACTTTTCTAATCAGCAATGACCGTAGAATTTTAAAACAGAAATTATTCATCTGCATAAAGCCACTTTCTCTAACAGCTAATTGTTCCCAGTTTGTGGGACATTTTTCAGGGCCTTAGTCAGATGCATATTCACCCATTTGCCCATTTCTCTGTGTGTCTAGGAAAATTTGTATTAAATTCCACCAAGTAATTTTGAGGAAAATAAGGGGTTCTCATTTTAAGGTTAGGATAGGTCATTTCTTTAGTCTGTCTCTGTGTTTGAGTTCAGATTTTATATTTTCAGAAAGGCTTTTTCAACATACACTATTATTTTCAAAGTCACCTTCAGGAATGTCTAGCTGGAGATATTCTGATATCCGGTGCTAGGTATCAAATTAATTTTCTCTTCCCAGTACTGTTAATTATGACCTTATACCCTTCTGAAGTGTAAGGACATTATTTTCCTTCTTCCATTTTCTTTTGCAATGTCCTCTAATCTTTTGGTAATGTAATTTAGTCATTTCATTCTAAGGTTCAAGAACTACCCCACTAATACTGCCCTCAAGGCTATGCAAAGACAGGATAATGACAAGAAGGTTATTTCCACAGATACCTCAGAAGTCCTCAGGACTTGGAGGAGGAAGAAATACTTAGAACAGATGACTGGAGCAAATCTTGCAAGGAAAGAAAAAAGTTGAAACTGATCTTTCAAGCAAAAGAAGAGATATGCTCTGAGGAGAAATCAAGGCTTCTGGGATAGAGAAATAACAGAAGTAACATAGAGAGGACAAGGAGAATTACTGGAAAAGGAGGAAAGCTTCACTAAAGCACTAAATTTTAAAAGCTGTAATGCATGCTATTGTTTAGCAGTATCCTTAACAATCTACTGACTAACTAGGGCTTATATACATTCTTGTCCACTTATTTGCATGTTGTGTACTTGCATATGAACATGTAAAATTTTAATTGCATTGTTGGCATTCATAATCTGTTCCCAGTATATAGGGATCACAAAATATAACAAACCTGTACTATTTCACATATGCAATATCTTCCTTTTACAATTGAGATACTTTCAGAATCACCTACATATACAGGGCTTAAAATGAAGCAACCTGTGAAAGACTGTATTCCTTGTCTTTGCCTTGGTTAGTGATTTGAGGTTTTGCCTTTATCTGAATGAGGAAATGTCTTTGAAAAGCAAATAAACAAAAAAACCCCAAAAAACAACACATAAGTGATTAGGATTACTTTCCAAGTTTCTTTACTGAGTTAACAAACTTTGAAATTTCTGAAAGAAAAGCTTTTTGATTTGATAACATCGTTGTTAGACAATGGTTTTTGTTTCATCTGCTGTTACTGAATTTCTAATGATATAGATCTGAATAGGTAGAGTATCAACTTTTTCAGTGGAGGGTGAGTAACAAAGCACAGATCTTCATGCAGTAATGCAGCGTTAAGAAAAAAAGTACTGTGATTGGCAAAAGGAAGAGATTTGTTTTTGATACAGTCAAAAAGGTTCTCTTTGACTAATAAAATTGCCTGTTAAATCTACACTTGTATTATTGCAAAAATTTTGTAGTCAATTCAGTAATTTTGCTCTCACAAAATAGTTTGACAGTATTGGAGCTTGTCTGATTTGTCTCTTATGCCAGACATGTAATTCACCCTCATGTTAAGAAAAGGCTTAATAATGCTGGCAATTAAATAGCTTTTCAGTGATTATTAATGAGTTTTAAATATTCTGTATCTTCATTGAAATACAATTCATGCGGAGCAAAAAGTATTTCTAAGCAGAGGAAAAAATATTAACTAGTTGGAGAATCTAGCACTGAATGTATTGCTTATATGTAAAATTAGTGACTGAAACTTGCAAATATATAACTTCCAATGAACTCCTCATATTTTTTACTAAATTGCCTCTTCTTTTTTGAGTTACCTTTACTGTCCTTCCAATTTCCAGGTTAACTTCAGCACCATCTTTTTCCCTTCTTCCTTCTTTCAAATACCATCAATCCTTTTCAGAAAACAAGCAAACAAAATCTTTTCCTCTAAAAAATGAGTTGGAAGATGTTTCTCTGTGTTTCTAGAGACTTCCTTTTTTCATTTATGCAAACTTCTGCCTCTCTAAAACAGTCTTGTCAATCTGCACAACTCCTTGGTAGTACAAAAGGCTGTTATTTTTAATAACACCTTTACCAATTCTTTGATTTTTTTTAATTTTTTTTGCCATTTCAATTGCCCCAGTTCATTTAGCCATACATAAAAAATGAAAACTGGCTTGGGAAGAAAAGTATTTGGATATTAATTTCAGTTTTGTGAAATAGTTGCAAAAATAGCAAGTAAATATTTTGAAATGCACAGTTTCAAATGATCTGCATTCATTTTGAAAAGTGATCTGAAAGAATCAATTGTATACTATTTCTTTTAAGGGAGAGGGCCATTGTGCTATGTTCATACTATTTAGCTGCTAGTATTGTGTCTTCAAATTAAAAGTAATCAAGATTGAAAACACTTTTCGTGTGACATATTTATCACAGTGCTTTCCAGCTAGCACATATTTAGCCCAGATTTTGTTTGCTGATATATTACAACCAGTGAATGGAAAAGGATGCATTGAAAAGATATAGAGATTATAACTGAGAGGTAAAAGAACCTAAAAGCTAAATGGCTGCAGGACCGAAATAAAAGCCAAGTGAAAAATTAGGCCCCCAGGGGACTGCCAAAGAAACTGTTTCTAAATCACTGATTTTTCAGCCATTGTGCTGTATTAATATATATCATGGTATGCACCTATATCATACCAAATTATCTCAAATATTTATTACACAAATTATTAGATTCTCAATAGAGTGAAGTTCTCTTTGGAGTTTTCACTGTTGTTAACTAATGGAAATCTTACTATTTTCTGTGACGAAGAATGAGTGAGATGCACGTTTATTGAAAACTAACTCTGCTACATGTAACCTGAAATGTAGAGAAGTACCTGATTCTGTTATAAAACTTCTTCAATTTGTTTGCTGTGTAAGAATTTAAGATCGATTTTTCTGTTTTGGTTTTTCCTGAAGGTTCTAACTCCAACAGCAACAGTTCTTTATGTTCGGGCAAGATCTTTACATATGCATGTGTCTTCCTTCTGTGTGCCTGTAGAAGAACAGCACATTGAGCCCTAAGTGTTCAGAGATCTCTCCCCTTATTTCTCCTTAAGTTCTTTTTCATTTACCATTACCTGTCATAAATTTCTGCAGTTTCTTCTTTGCTTTTCTGCCCTGGTCACAGGACTTATACATCTGTTGTCACCAGGAAGGACAACTCACCCATTAACTTGCTTTCTGGATCTTTCTTGTAATGTCCATCCTCAGGCATTTTGGTTTTGCTCCCTCAGACCTATTGTCTCAAATTTGATCATCTATTTCTTTGTGAAATGATGCCCTCTGGGGGTCTCACTAGTACATCCATTCATATCTCCTCTTTCTCAGGGCTGTTCTTATGTGGAAATCTGATCTCCCCTCACTCCCTCACAATGCCTTTGGCTCTCTACTCTGTTTCCTTGATACTTACATTTTGCATGGTTTCGTCTACTTAAATACTTCAGACTATTGTTTCTATGATGCCAACACAACAATTCAAACAGCAAAAGGCAGGAGGCATAAGGGATGAAAATTTCCACCAATATATAGATTCATAATGTGCAGATCTTGTCCAAAAACCCCAGCCAAACCCCATACCCTAACCAACCAACAGTTTAGAAAAACAAGATTTCAATATAATTTTCTTCAAAAATTTTTAAAAGTCAATTTAGTCATGTTTTCTGAATATTTTTTTTTAATTTAGAAAGTTCTATGAAAGTAGTGAAAAATAAGTACTTTTAAAAAGATAGGATAGAGCAAATTAGTGAACATTATCAAATTTTTGGTAAAAAGTTGGGAGATAGGAGTCTAAATGCAGAATCATATTAAAAACATTTTGCTTTAAGGATTGTTAGGAAGTGCTACTGTTTCTTTCTGAAATATCCCTGTTTATAGAAAGAATATTATTGTGAAACTAAGAGGGAAGCATTGTTATAAAATTAGAATAATCCAGTTAGCTGTGATTACCTGATATTTTTTGTCACTTGGCTTGTTCTGATTTGATTTTGTTAACTAGTACATTTTGGTTACCCTTGCAGTACGTAAAATGCAAATGGAAGTCTCAGGTGACATCAGACAAAAACATCTGAGGGAAACAGGACTTTCAGATGCTCAGCACTTTCACAAATTGGGAAGGTGCCCTAGGCTTGTAGTATTGAAATCTCCTATCTACAAAAAGAACATTAAATTTTCTAGCTTTTATGTTCAAAATCAAGAAGCAGAAAGGCAGTAAAAGGAGCTTAATGTTTTCTGTGGCAATCATTTCCAGCTAAATTTTTCTTTAGCATGTATAAACAGGCTGTTTTTCTTTACTGTTACTATTATTCTACATATCAAGAAGTGCACTATTGGAAAACTGTTAAGCAGACAAGCAGGCAACTAACTGAAGGCAAACACATTGATTTCTATATGTATCATAGTAAAGTAGATTCTTTAACTTACAATATTACACTGCTGTGTGTTAGAAACAGAAAAAAATGCCAACAATTTTTCATAATTGTTGAAATTTTGTCACTTAAATATTTTCCAGGAAATACTTCCAATAACAACAGTAGACTTTTATCAGATGTCTGAAGAAGTTACCCAATAATAAGGAAATACAAAGACAACAAAACACATTTTCAAGGGTTTTAAGAGAGGACTTTTAGTAAAGTATCTTTCTTGTTCTGTAAGGTTGGTGACTTTTTTTTTCCTATGGCAAATGGAAGCAGGATTTTCTTCACATTTTTTATCTGATTCTGTTTCCATTGTTGAATTGTGTGACAACAAAATCTCTATGTTTCTGGATGAACTACTACAACTCTGCACCCCACCATGTTTGCCAATGAAATATTGTTGGGCAAATTTAAAAAAAAAAAAAATACACCATTTTCACCTTTCCTCACAGAGGAAAGAGACACACACAGAGAGACGTTTTTCTAAGACTGCTAAGGACCAACCAAATCTCAATATCTAAATTTCTGTTCTCTATGAAATTGTTTCTAAGTGGGAATTGCAAGAGCTGTCTCTTTTTATACCATAACATAGGAGGGTAGAAAATTATTGTCTTTTGTTAACTCTTTATTCCTTAATTGGCAAAAATGAAAAGCGCTGTTTGATAACCGGACTCCTTATTTGTCTGAGTAATCTGGAAAATGAATGGACAAATAATGAAGAATAATCTGACAGAAGATGGCAGGAGGTAGGACTAGGGAAGCTGATTCTTAGCATTAAAAGCCCACACAATCCTACCTCAATAACAGAGTAATTAATCAACTGGGCCTTTATATATAATCTGTTTAAACCCTTCTTTCCTAAAATGGTGTAAAGCAAAATCCCAAATTGAGTCTGAGTGATAAGAGAAAGATATAGAAAGCCTAAACATTTGAGAAGCTGCCTCCCAAACCTTACATCTGGAAAATGAACAATTTTTTTCTTTAACAGTCTTGGAAATTAGAACTTCTGCACACCTTATAGCTTTCAGAATGTTTGCCTAGAATTTGCAGAGGTGAAGAAACCAGAGATAGTATTCTGAAATCAGGGTTTGTTTCCAGTGGTAGAACACTTGCAGCTTGGATAAATGTCTGAATTTTGAAAGTTGACTGATTATTAGAGTTTGAAGCTCTGTAATAGTAAGAGTACAATTCAGAAAAATGTATTTGTGAACGGCTTGATGTTGCTTCCTGAAATCACATTGCATCTCAGATTAGAGCACAGTGACGTGTTTTTTTCTTCTGTTTTAGCAAACTGCTAATTATAGCAAAATATGTGGGCCTGCATAACATGAACTCCATGACAAAATGAATTGGGATTAGCAATTTCCATTACTGATTAACATTGGAAAATCACAGCTAACAGTGCTCAAGGTATTGTACTTCATAACATCACACATAATGCATAAATTATCCAGTAACTCACAACAGACTAAGATAAGTATTTGTTGCAATTTGAGTTCACACAGTTCAGGTGGTTCAGGTGAACCTCATTATTCTGTAAAACTATTTGAGATACCTTTTTTTTTTTACTAAAACTTTCTTTTTTATGTTTCTAACAAAGGAATGAAAAAAATGTGAACAGATGAGGGAGGAAGAAAAATCAATAAAACCTTTATGATCTTCCAAATTTTTAGCTTTTGTAGAACTTTTGGAGAGTTTTCATTATTTACACACTGTTTCAGTTGTTTCTTTTGGCAGACAGCTTCACGGGGCAAACCATGGAATCTAAATTCTGGTTCTGCATTCATAAAATGTCATTAAAGCCCAAGAATACAGAAGTCACACAGCCCATAGAATGTGACAACATCTGTGTTCTCATACTGAGCATGCACTAACTATGTCTCCCTGGATGCAGGGTACCCCTAGGCTTTGGGTCAGCTTAGCCTTGAAGTTTGATTGTCCTAAACTCAGTGCAAATATTAAATCGTTTTGGCAACATGAATTTGTCCTTGTACTATAGTACAGGCTGAGACTCTTTCCACTTAGATCCTAGTTGGCTGGAGAAGAGTAAAGGCTTGAAGGGCAGGGAAAGGGAGAAACACAGGGACTAGATGTGATGTCTGGGAGATGTAGCGACCCAACATTTGTCTAGGTTACTCTGCAGTTGATTGCATCTAGGATGATTTGGAACATAAACAAGCTGTTTTCAAAATAAACGAGGGCAAAGGCTGGTAAGAAGCAGATCTTATAGAGGTGGAGCAATGGTTTTTCATTGCCAGATTCCCACTTTCCATCATAAGACACTTCTGTGCAGTCACAAGAGTCAGGGTCAAACAGTGGTCATATCCCTAGAGGAGCCTATGTATGACCAAGGACCCCAAAGCACCACCTGAACCTTTTCAGCAACTTTTCATTGGAAGACTGTGCATGCCCCATAGTGTTGCATCAGATATGAAGAATTCTTTTCGTAGGGAGGAATCTAAATGTTACCATGCTAACTTGAATGTGTATAACCCAACAAACTTTGTTCCATGCCCCCCCACCTGCCCCCCGCACGAAAGATCAAGACTGTGACCACTGTGATCACGGACATTGAAATTGCAACAATCAAGTCATAGAATCCATGGGTGGTGATATTTTTCTCTCTATAAACTACTCTTGTCCTTTCTTTCATTTCCTTACATATTTTCTACATGACATTTTATACCTTTGCGGAAAAGAACCAAAATGGCAGCATAACTCTTTTCTGGTGCAATTAAATAGTTTTAAAATAAATCTGTCTTATACACAAATATCAGTCATTCAGTGCTGTCAGTCTAATTCACTCCAAGGGATATATTAACAGGAACTTCAGGTACCCTGCCTCAGAGACAGGTCATAACAGGAGGGAAAAGTAACACTGCACAAAAATATGAAGGAGCCTCAGAAGAAAGTTACAATGGGAAAATCATCTTTCTTGATTTCACGTAGGTTTCCCAGTTTTCAGGGATCAAGAAGAACATCAGCACAGTAAATGATGAAGCTTAATTGCAGGAAATTGCACTCCTGGGGTCCATATTTTGATTTTCAGTGTGGCTGTAAATTCTTGTTGCCTCATTCTAGTTTCCTCTTATACAGATTTGCCAACAATCTGAGCATAAATGTATGATTCCCTTTCTTTACACCATGCTCCAATTCAGCAGGGATACTTCTGCAAATTGTGATGGTTTCATTCAACTTTAAACCTACTTAATTCAAATCCAGAAACAGCTGTAGAATAGCAATATTTCTTAAGATTTTTAACAAAATAACTGTATAAATATAAAAGATTTATATTTTACCATTGCTTCACATGATAGTGGTAGCTCTGAAAGGCCAGTCAGCAAACTGGTGGTGACGAAATACAGTCTTAACACCAAAATCAGAGTGATTTTTATTTATCACAGCAACACATTATCCTGTCATGCCTCCTTTTCTTGTCTGAATTCCCTTCTTTCTTGCCATAGTCATTGTAAGGCCCAGGCTATTGATAATTATTTTAGGGTAATC
>WBMV01002869.1:51362-82511 GCA_013396655.1 Campylorhamphus procurvoides | reverse complement strand
TAATCTTCAATAGGTTGGTAAAGTGCACTTTAAAAGCACTTTAAATGCACATTGCATTGAACTGATTTGCAAAGCAACCACTTTTATGAAGGAATCTCACCCTTGAAGAAGACACTCAGATAAGAGCATCTTGGATATATGCCACACATCAATCAAACAGAAGCGGTGCTTGTAGGACCACTTATTGCAGGATTTATTTCTAGTGGTCAGCAAGCAGCATTGTTCAACAGAAAAAGACAAACCATTAATTTAACATGCCCAGGAGTACCATACATTTTAAAGTTAGAATGGGCATGACAAAAACTGTTTCCTATGATTTCAGTTATGTTTTGCTAATGTTCATAGACATAGCTAAATTTTATAAAAAATTCAATATAAAAACCAGACACTTACCTGCAAAGAGCTACATTGGTTCACAATCTTACTTTTCTTTCCAAATTCCAGTATCACAACAGATAATGCACATATATTTAGAAAACCAATGATTGGAGGGCAGTATTCTTGGGTCATGGATTTTGCACTTGAATCTCTCCTATTTTCCCAAATGAGTGAGAAGAAAAGAGTTGTTTACTCAGCAGGGGATCCCATTGCCTGTTTCTGAGGTCTCTGAATCTTCAAAATAGGAAAAACCCTTAACTGAAGTATTTGATACTAGTATTAACTCGTATAGGTATATATATATATATATATATCTTTTTATCTATATATATCTATACATATATATGTATGTGTGCATGTGTGTACCTACATTACAGAGAAGTTGAGCTATGAAGTTTTGCCTGGATTTCAGTATTTACGCATGTAACATTTCTCTTCTAGTCAACATGACATGGAGGACTCCTAATCAGATTTGACCTCATGTAATGGGTTTCTGACCACTATTTGTTACCCATTTTCACTTTATGAGTGCCCATGTAACAATGTCAGAATGATGTGCAAGTAGGAAACAAGTGTAGTAGTTGTCTTTAGTACACAGGAATAGTTTTGTGTCATTATATATTGGTTTCTCTTTGCTTAAACAGAAAGGCTCAAATGTAGAGCTAATGTTATCAGATGCCTTATAAGTTCTCCCTTCCTGTTTTTGTGTTACCTGCTGTAAATTTTGATAGTATCACAGGAATTGTTTTTTCTAATTTTCTGGGTTATGTTTATTTATTTGCATCTCTTCTGGTAAGAATGGATAGATAGATGCTACTTACACAGATTTCCCATTACAGAGCAGATAATGATGAAAGCCAAAAGGCTGAGTGAGGTACTCAGTTTAGAAATACTGGGTACAGCCATAACATATGATGTAATGAGGAGTTGGTATTTTATTTTTGAACTGAGATTTTCTTAATATTTCTACTTTATTACTTGCCTTAAAATGTTCTGTTTGATAATTTAGATGTTATCCATTTAAAAAAAAATCTACTAATTAGGAAAAAATATCAATCACACTCATCAATTTGTTATAAATTATTCTATTATTTACCCACTTGTGACATTGGTGCACAGAGGTACAAACTTGTATCTTGACAGAATCATATGATGCTTGCACACAAATAGGTAGTATGAAAGAAAAATGTCACTCTCTTTCAGGGTGAAAATACGTAGTGCTAAAAGAAAGAATTGTTTGCTCCCTTCACAATGCCCACTCTTTACTCACCATAAATTGTCATGGGTCATTTCCGATTTAGCCTTTTTATACTGTTTCTTTTTTAGGGGACAGTCACAAAGTCACTGAGAGAAGGAAATATTAATAAATATCATTATCTACATACCCTGTCACACACACACACACACACACACACACACACACACATGTATAACAAGGGTTATACATATATATGTATGTATACATTTTTCTCCCAATGACTGCAACGACTGCTACATAATGGTCCATTTGCCTGGAGTGTTTCAGAATGGTTCAATAATCACTAGCCATGTGTGCAGTTTGTTGAATTATTTAAGCTTATTTCCAGGGGGAAAAAGACAGGGAGGAAGGCAACTGATTCAATGCAAATGAAAAGCTTTTGAAGCTCCCTATGGTGAAGATGTGATTACAGTCAGACAGTTAATAACCTAGACTTAGAAAAATCGGAAGGTTTTAAAACTGTCTGGCCAGTGAGTAAATGAGGTTTTTCCACACTGTTGATCAACTTCCATGCATTGTAATGGTTTCAGATTTGTTTGGAGTGTGAGTGGACCCACAAATGAGGAAAGGACCCCCTGCTTCATGATTAAGAAGAGCAGTTGGTAAATCTCAAAGGTTTTCTTCTGGATTTGTGTTTGAACCCTCAGCCTTCAATTGCATGCTTTCTACTAAAGTCTTCAGAGATTAGACCAGGCTGTCCAGCTTTTATAGGAAAAAGTTGGTTTATGTCATGCTTTCTCTCCAGGGCTGAGAGGATCCTTTCCCCTCCCATCTCTGTCCTCAGTGCTCCTTCTCTCCTGTTTCTTGGCACAGGCAAGCCCTGATTCCTAATACATTTGATATATTTGGTCAACTGACAGAGAAGGAAAAAGGAAAAAAACACAGTAATCCACACACAATTCTAAATCTAAATTGTATATAAACAGCTCTGAAATGTTCATAATCCCTCAACACCACAGTCTATGTATGCAACTATATATGTACACAGTCGATTGATCAAAGTTGTTTCAAAGGTACACTCTTAGTCAGCCACAAAGAATAGCCCCTATTTATGGGCATCCCAGTGAAATTAAGACACTTTAGACTGAATCTCATCTCCAATGAGCTCCATTGTAAATCATCTGTCTTGATCATCTTGTCCAGTGTGCAGCCACATGGAAAGGCATAAACACTTACCATCTGTCCAAAATGGTAGGAAGAAGTGCAAAATACTGTCCATGCTTATGCTTCCTCCCATGTAAGCAGCACTGTACAGTGTTTGCTGCAGATGACATTGAAGATATGCTATCATGGAAAAGGGGGTGAAATTCCTTTGACAAAGTTAGTGCACTCACAGGAGCCTGGCCAATGTATACTAATATGCCATGCATGTAGCCCAGGGCTAAAGCAGCCATAGGAATTTTTAAATTATCTGCCAGGCAGTTGGCAGCTAAGGAAACATGAGCAATATCAACTGATGGATGTACCTGCATGGAACGCTTTTCACATCCCACCCTCCGGAACTGACCTGCAGGAACATTGGCCTCCTAGTACTCCCACCATGAAAAATTGGATGTTGATATACTTACTTACTTACTTATTTACTTACTAACTTACTTACTTACTTACTTCTGTTTTCTCCAAAAGCCAGCTGAGAAACACCTAGTCCCTTGAGAGGTGACTTCAGGCCTGGCACTCTGGTGCTCTCTCCCAGACAATGAGATGTGCTGTTTCCCTATGCCATGGATGACAAAGAACATGCAATTACTTCTCAATCATTTTCTACTTTGCTTTGCCCAGTTTTGGCCAAATTTCCAAGCCATGTTCAATGCCTTAAGGTCAAGTTAGCCATTGCTATTGTTTATGTTGATTGAGGAGGAACATCAATTGCTATCATTGATGTTCAAAAATAAATTTTTTTTCAGGGAAAGGAGACAAGCCCTCCTTATTCCTTTGTTCACTCCTTCTCTAAATTTAGATGTTGCCTAAAAGCAGAAATACAGAAATATATGTTGAAATAAAGAACCTGGAAGTATATCCTAATTTCATCTTGTTTTTTCTCAAAGGCTTTATTTTCACACACACCCTCCACCCCATCCTCAGCCCCCTCCCCCACATATTTCTTTTTTTCTTCTGGGCAAAGTTCAGCCTTGCCTCTTTTGGTTCCTCTGATTTCCTTACCTTTTGGCAGTTGGGCAAATAATCCCTTTATTTTTCTTGGGACACAAGACAAGCATCAGACAAAGTCTGAGCTCTTCTCAATTTCCTGTGACTGTTGGTTCAGTTCTTAAGGAACTTCAGCCTAGTTCTCAAATATGTAGGGAATATTTCTTCTAGTCAGATTTTCTAATAGAAACAGCCTGTCTTTTCCTCTCTCTGAAATGGGCCACTCAGGATGGTATTCACTTATACATTCAACTTTAATTTCAGGGTAAAAGTTGTGTCTATTCATAAAATTAGTCCCAGGTTTGAATCTTCTCAGGGAATATTTTCAAATACAGAAGTGTTTGGGAATCACTGTACAGCACCAATCATTTATGCCAAATATTTGGTATCAATTGACAGTATGTGTATGAATAACTCTTTGTGTCACCCTTCAGAATGAACACAGCAAGACATTAGACTACCCTAACAATTCCTGAGGTTTAAAAAGAAAGAGGGAAAAATAGAGAGAAAATTTCTACTTCTGAAAATTCCAAAACAGAGTAGAAATATGGATCTTTAAGTGAATAAATGATGGTTACAAACCAAAGTATTCACGTGATTAGTTCGTATAACTGTTTCTGTAAATTTGATTTGCAAAGGTAAAATAACCACATACTACAGCCTATATAATATTTTGATATTAAAAAATTTTATGATAAAATGCACAGCTGGAAGATCTGATGCCTTCTAACTCCAGGAAGAGAGCCCTGATATTTGATTTCATTTGAGTTTTAGAGATCTTTTTCATGGCAGATATACAGTGGTGAAATTCCTCCTCTCAGCTTAAAGGACGTTAATAAAGTTATTTTTTAAAAAAAAACCCAGAGATTTAATTTAAATGAAATGCAACTTCTGCTTAAATAACTCAGTATTGAGTTCATACGCTTTTGATGAATGTTGCATGAATTAAGTACTGTGTCTGAAAAATTCAGCAAACAATAATTATCTGTGGTATGGCATTGCTGTTTTCATAATTATACTCAGGGTGGGAACCTAGCCACTTGTACTGAGACAGTTAACAAATTCCAACCTGCAAATTTTCCTGTGCAGCGGCTCGTGAAAAAAAGGATGGTTTATATAGAAAAAGTGAAATTTTATTTCCAGTGCTTCTGTTCTCTCGTGTTCCATAAGAGATTTATGTTTTTATTTCTGATATCTCATGGTAAGACTAGTAAAATCTTATATGTAGGATAAATCTTAGATTTATGCTATTTCAGCATCATTTTAATACTCATACACCAATCCTAGGGTTAGTGGAATACCTTCAGTTTTCCTCACAGTAGTTAAAGGCAAAATAATGTATATCAATAAAAAGGTCTAAACCCAGCAATGCACAGGAATGTGTACCTTTGACTGAAAACGTTTGGTTTATTGGGGATCCAAACTTCACTACACTACATTTACCAAGGGCAGAACCTGATTACGACTGAGGGAATGTTAGGGTTTCACTGAGGTTTTCAGGATGTTTTTCTTTGTGACTTTTAAAAAAAATTCTCTTTCATCTATGAAATCTTAATTGTAGTTCCCATTTAATTCTGAATACAAAATCTTAATTGTATTTGCATTGTCTGAAGACAAGTTTTGACACTGCTTTTACTATGCAGACACATGTGAAGCTTGTAATGAAGACAAAGCAAACGATCACAAACCTTTTTTTTTTTTTCCAGAGCAAACCATAACAAATATGAGACTTTTTTTTTTCCCTATATAAGAAAAAACTGTTTCATAGAGAACTGGGGCAGGTGTTTTGAACGGAATCAAAACAAGGTGTAGGGATTCAGTCAGAGAAGTAATCAACCCTTCTGGATGAATAAAGCAAGCAACCTCCAGATCTCAGACAAAGTTGTTGTCTAATGTGGAATCATTATTTCTAGGTGTGCATTAAGAAAAAAAAATATTTTAAGCAGGACAAAAATGTGAGAGATTTCTAGATTTCAAGAACTGATGGCATATATATACTGACTTCTGTGCATAAAACCAGAAAGGAATGAATATATTATATCGTTTAGGAGCTGTTTTCCTAAGCGACATAGCTGTGTTGCATTAAAGGCCCTGATTGTTACCTTGTAGAGAAAGGAAGAGACAAGTCTGGAAACCAACAAGGGATTACAAGGGATTTTTATATTAGCCCATAATTAAATAATAGTTCATGTTGCCTTCTTCCACTGGGAATTACATCCTTTTCACCTCTTCTCTGCTAAAGCACAGACATCCATTACGATGAGTAGCTACAACACTTGTCAGATGCAATCAGCTCCAAACGACTGAAGAGCAACTGACATGTGCTCTCTTAAAGCATGGTTTCTTCTCCCCCAAAAGCCCACTGTCCTTTCACGTGCATGTAACAGTCAGAAGAGATCACATCACACAATGAAGAAAAACAGAAGCATATGGTACTGAGGGGCCTCTGCAGGAGAGGGCTAAAATGCCAAGGCTCACACATAAACAAAATATATGTAAAAATATGTGTTCATATAGAATGCCAGCTAGAAACAGATGACAAAAACAGTACAGAAAGGCGAAATTTTGCTATCACTACAGTTGCCTTGGATTATATTTTCTTCTTTTTTTTTTAATGTTGTCTAAAGTTCTGCACAGAACATAGCAATTATAAGCAGTTTACTATGCGTAAACAGCCATGAATCTCAATTTTTCAATAAAGGACCTGTATTCTTCCCACCACATTTTTCTCATGCTCTGTAGTAAGTTTCAGTGTGCCAACTGACTTGCAAACTCTCAAGTGACTACACTGACAGATTTATGTTCCTTGTCTCATTGATATTAAATAGTGTATGTAAAAGAGGAGACATAGATTCACTGCATATTCTTAACCAGCATGTAGTTTTCCTGTCTCTCTCCCACTCGTTCCCCTCCCCTGGAGACACATAACTTACTAGTCTTTCTAACCCAGATAACAGTATTTTCTAAATTAAACTGCCTATTACGTTCTTTGCAAACAAAATAAATGTGCTGGGGAGTGTTCCCTCCCCCCTACATTTTGTATTTATAAGGGACATTTGTTGCAATAACTCTGCTATAAAGAACAACCCATATCAAAAGATGCTTCTTTCATCATGTTGCCTCATAAACTGAGGCAGCAGCTGTTTCAAAAACACTGCAGGATATATAAACTGATGGTTACAGAGTTTGTTCTGTAAGCCATAAATTGATTAGAAACTTTAAAATGTTAGAAGAAGAAAATGTTTGATTCAGTTTGTAATTCTTTCACAAAACATGCTTAATGGAAATAGGAAAATTTCTGAAGACAAGATTCACCAACAGAAATGCTCTTTGATCCATAAAATATATCTGAAAGCATTTTGAATGCCAATGTTAGAGGATGCCATTGTTCAAATCCTGTAGGAAGCCACAGAAACTACTAGAGGGATTATGCAAGGAGAAGTTTTATTTTCAGCAGAATCTTTGGCTTTCCTCATCCTAATTTATGAATCTTAATATCTTAAATTAATACACCTTTGAAAGCAAAACAAAACCCCCTCCAAAAATAAACACTGGAAAGGACTTTGATTCACTTTCTACACTTTACTACAAGGTTTTATGAGAAACTCTATCAATCAAAAATATGCCCTCAGAATTTTGTAGCAATCATCCCCTCTCAATACAGGATACTTAAAAAAATGTATGCATCTGTATTGATTTGCAGAGATTAAATTTCTTCCATTTAAAAAATGGTGTAGATCTGATTATTTTTAAATCAGGTTGAAACACCAATTGATTTTAATTTCAGTAAGATTTCCTGCCTTGTAAAGGATAAAGTTAGATTGTTTTCTAATCTGTGCTTTCATCAAAATGTTCCAATAGAACCAGGCTGTTAAAAAACCATGTCAAAAGTTTTGCTGTGAAAACATAATTTAAAAAAAAAAAAAAAGTAAAGTGGATCCAGAATGTTCTACATGCATTTATCAGTTTGCTAAATTCTTTTTTGTACAATATAAATTCGGAGAAAAGCAATTTTTAAAGGAAAAATAAACCTGTAGCTATATAATGAAAACATGTGAGATTTGGATAATTTTTTAATTCAAGTTGTCCTTCGGCTCTAAACTCCTGCTATTTAATTAAGAGATGGATTTCAAATAGGGTAGGTATTTTTTTCCTTCATCTGACAGGTGGTGATATACTCTGGTTAGATCGTTCTTGATATTTGATACAGAGATTTATTTCCTATTTTCTATAAGTATGACATTGTGACAGAAATTGTAATTACATTCCAATAGTTTCCCTGTGGGTTTTTTCTTTCTCTCCTTCCATCCTTCCATCCTTCCATCCTTCCATCCTTCCATCCTTCCTTCCCTCCTTCCTTCCTTCCTTCCTTCCTTCCTTGCTTCCGAATTCCTTCCTTCCTTCCAAATTCCTTCCAAATTCCATTCTTCCTTCCAAATTCCTTCCTTTCCTTTCTTTTTTTTTATTGTTATCATTTTTATTTGACTATAATTACTAAGCAAGCTTGGAAATGTCATCCATACCATGAAAGTGATAATCTTAAACAGAAATACAAATTCCTTTCTAAGGAATATTACCATTCAAAGACCACAAAGTATGATGGAGAGAGAAACCTGGATAAAAATAAATCAGTAGTTTCTAACAGAAAACTGCAATATTAATCACATGAAAGTATCTGCAAAGGATCGCAAGGTTAGTTTCATCCTTTTTCTTAATATTGTACATAAAACTTGACTTCTTTTACTCAAGTGCTTTCATTATTTGTTAACTTTTGAAATAAAACTAAGAAACATTCTCTTTTGCTGTCACTGATCCTACGACTAGAAGAGAAACATTTATGGAAGTGAAAAAACAGCTTGTATTTTATGTTTGGTAGGGAAAAAAATAATTCCAATATAAAACCCTTGAAGAAACTTCAAAAAATTTCTGTGAATTAATCCATATCTCAAATAGTCTGGACATGCTTTTTACCTGATGGGTAGGTTAGTCAGCAGTATAGGAAACACCCCTTGCTGGTGGCACAACCTGATATTACTGCCATATATCTTCGGCTTCAAATTATCCCATGTATTGTTATCTGGGTTTTGGACCATTCCCACAGGAAATAAACTAGTTTTGAAGTGGTTATGTAAATCTGTGCAGCAAAATTAGAAATTGCATATGTAAAATGGAAACTGACACTGTGTGTGACGAAAGTATTTTTATCACACTGTTGATGTCAAGCAGTTATGATATAAACCACAGTTCATTCACACCAGAACGTCTTTGTGGTGAAACATTCCATTTTTAAAATTACTCTATTTAAGGATTACTATGACATGTTTTTTTCAGTAGGAGAAGCAGCTGTACTTTTTAGGAATGAAGGACCTCATTAATATAAAAACAATAAACCTCATCTTTTCTGGCAACATCAAGCTTATGGCACCACCAATGGAATTCTACTTTTTTTTTTTTTTTTGCCTTGAACATACCCTGTTCTTGCAACCTGAGGATGTAGAATGCATTGTAACTAGTTTTCAAATCTTATTAGTTAGAACCCTGCCAAGTGACAAAGATCAAACTAAATACAATTGATGGAAATTTGTGACATTCACTTCATGAAGCCTCATTTTCTAGCTGTTCTATCATGCAAACCATAAGTTTGCAATTGTAGTTGTTAGCACCTTTATTTTTTTTTTTTCATTCATTTTACTTTATGGAGAATTAAATTGAAAATACCTTCTCTTTATTCACAAAATCATATTTAGCAAAATACAGTGTGCATAGCAGAAACATTGAAAATATTACAGTCACAGGTGGAGACTGAAGCTTCTTTATTATTTATAGTCCCCCAAAGAAGAACTGTACATGTTGGATGGACAGAGCTTAAGGAAATATTACAAATTTATGCAAAGTATTATCTATATTTATGGTTTATAACATTAAACAGAGAGGGACACACAAAATATATGTTACTGTCAGGTAACAGATATGGTGCTGCAAGGACTCAGTAAGGCAAAAGAGAAACTAAAATAAAACCATGATTTGAGTTTAAGCTACCGCATAACATATGGAGTCCTTCAAAATCAGAAAGTCTGATATTGGTATGAGCTTCTTGATTTCTATATATAAAGTATGTAAATAATGACTTTTTTATCTTTCTAGCATGTGTAAGTATTCTAAATTTGCTGTTTCTGAAATGTCTCCAAATTTTCAAATTAAATGTATGTGCTTAGTAGATTTAATTTATCTCATTCCAGATCCAACATTAATCCATAAATCTGCCAGAATCCAGACCCTGGTTTGGAAATTAGCAGCTCTATCACATTTAAAGGTGTGTGTCTCACTGAGTCAGACTGACTAGAATAGAGGACTCTGACCTTACTTCAAGTCAAAAATTGCTGAGAAATAAAGTTCTGCAAAGAAATACCACAATTCTAGAGGTTTTTGAAGTCTACATAATGTAACTAACCATACTTTCTCATGACTATTAAACTGATATAAACTTTTCCTAAAAATGAAGGATGTTTTTATAAATTTCAGGCTGCAAAATTACAAAAGAAACAACTTAAGCTTTAAAATAATAGACGATAAATACATATTGGCTTATTGCACTATATTAATCTAAAATTCAGACTGATATTGAAAAAATATTGATGTTTTGAGGTGCAGAAACTCCATGATTTCATTTATTATCTTACTACTATGACATATGAGTCAAGACTCAGCACCTGCTAAATGGAAACACACTGACAGCAAAAAAATAATTTCAGGGACAATTTTCTGGCTCACTACTTTGCTGTCAAAAGAATACCAAGTTACCATATAACATTATATTCCATCATGTAAATCATATGTGATATATATCTGAAAGGTGTCTAACATGAAGACAATTGCATTTAAATAGCAAATAGTCTAAATTCAGATCATCTGTTTATATAATTATAGGGCCTTATCTATAAGAGCTTTGCGAGAGAATACAAAGTAGTTAATTTTCAGTAGATATTCAATCCAACTGTTTGTACAGGGAGTTTTATTATGAAATGAGCATGCCTTTTCTTGTACATTTGATAGGAGATTAAAATGACCATGCAAAGACTTTTCATTGTGGACTATACCTAGAGTTCATACAGAATAATTATTTATACCCTATGATACTTCACAAAAGTTTGTTCCTAAATACAAACTTACTGTTAAGACACAGTCCTAGAAGTTTGCACTTTCTTAGCAGTCTCTTTACCCTATGTCAATTTTCTCTCATGGCAGCTACACTATACCACCAGTGATATCCATCTGAACAGTGTTGACTGTCTTCACCGCAGGCCCATGAAGTAATTTAGATATATGCTTATTCACTTCACATTTGGATCCTTGGTCAAAATATGGCAAAGATTCAGGAGCTCAGAGGGCCAAGTTCTGACAGACACACTTGTGATCAACACACATCATCGCCACTGCATGCAAAGACAGCAATATTTCATATTTTTAAGACTTGTAGATGCACTTTAAAAAATGAGAAAAAAATCCCTTGGGTTTAAAAATGATTCAACTATAGTGATTTTTTTAAAGATGTACAAAGAAAAGAATGATTTATTCTAATTAATTATGTACAGGTATTCTAGTTTCACACTCTCTTTTCACTTGACAGGTAAATGGTTGAAGACAGAAGACTTATTATAGATTCTACATCCAACCTGTGAGGATTTGGACTGATTCTATGAAACAGGTTCAGGTCAGCTAAGTCCTTTCCTTCAAAGCATCATGGGTGTCTCTGAGCATCGTTCCAAGCTTGTTCTGGCAGTAAGCCAGGCTTCTAAAGCCTTTCACTATGCAGTCACTGACTCACTAATGGGCAACTGCAGGCTTTCTGATTTTCCTTTCATTTCATGTGTTCATTTGACATAAATTTAATTAAACCAAATCTGGTGTTAAAGGAAGAAGAGATAAAAGTGATATGTCACAAATTAAAGAACTGAGAATGACACAGGAAACACATCCTTTTTTTTTTCCTGCTTCTGTAAAATATTGTCAATTTTAGTCAGCTCACTCCTTAGAGTCTGCAAAAAATGTACAGATATGCATTATTAAGAATAATGTGCATCCAGGATTAGATGAAGGTCTTAGCCCTATATGCTCTGTAGTAAAACCTTTCAGAGAATTCTTATACTTTCTTTCATACCCACACTTCAGGTAGTCACCTCTTCACAGGATATGAGATGAGTTTGCCCTTCTACCAGCTATATATCCATAGTTGTTAGATAGCTCAAAAGCATACAACAGCAGAAACATGAAAAGATCACATATTAAATATAAAAAATCATCATTTTTCAAAGGTCTCTTTTGGGTTTTACTTAAGGCTAAGGAAGTGATAGTGAAAATGAAAAAGATCATGCTGTTAAAAAGGTTTCATTTAATTGCTTTGAATGTTGCTTTAGGAAACACCAAACTTTCTTCTTGCTTTTTCTAAAAATCTTTTTTTTTAAAATTAAAAGAAAATTCAGACAGGAAATATACTAGCGTGAACTGAAAGGGTATTTGCAAGCTGCCCAGAGATGTTCTGAACCAATCATATTCGATGGGGTTCCAGTACAGTAATTTCATCAGAACTATATATAAGTTGCTGGCACTGAAAGCATTAGTGCTGCAGGAAAACGCATGAACAGTGAAAGGACGATCTAATGGCCAGTGACCAATTTTTGCAAAGTCTCATATTTGCTTTTGTGACCTATAAGCTCTGAGTGGATAATTCATGCAAGGGACAAAATCCTGTAGTCAAGCCAGTACAAATAGAATTTGTCATAGCACAAGCCCTTTATCTTCCTTTCATTTATAGATGTCCATGTGAGCCTGTTTTGTGTTTTGGGGGTTTGTTTTTTTGGTTTGTTTGTTTTGGGGGTTTTTTTTGTGAGGGTGAGTGGCTTGGTGTTCAGTGACAATTCCTGCAGCTATTGATGCTTATACACACTGGGTTCCTAACATAAAAGAGGTTACATCACAAGTGGCTGAATGAAAGGTCCCCCTGGATGGCCTGTATGGAAGGTGAAGGTGGTTTTGTGGTGTTTTCCCCAGCTGTCATCCCCAGCTGCGCTCTGATTCCTGCTTAGGGCAAGATGAGGGTACATATCACCCCTTGGCAGTCCTTGTCATCTGTGGGGGGAAAGCCTCTATGCAGTCCATGGCCTGGGCAATCAGAGATAATGAGAAAGAAACCTCTGCGGAGTATAGACAAAGGATCCTTTAACACCCTGTAATCCCACCTATCTCTGTTCTAAAGCTTTTTCTACATGAAGGCTTTTTAGTGTGAAAATTAAAGTATCTTTGAAGAAAACAATCAGAAATGCTTTCTTTAGATAAAATACTCCCTCACAAGAAATAAAAATATGAAAATAAAGTACATGGAACTGAAGTTATCTGACTAATACAAGGCCCTCGTCCTGCTTCTGTTGAAGGATTTCCTTTTCCTTTTGCCAATGAGTCAGAATATATTGCAGTTATCATAATCAAAGATTTTACTCTGAATCATGGACTTGGTAATTTTTAAAATCTTATTTATCAACTAACTGTTCTAACAGTTTCAGTAATTCAAGTCAAAGACAATTATTATAAGAAGCAAACAAAAATTGATTCTCTTGAATTCTTGTGAAAACTAACCTGTATACATGAAAATTAGGACATGCTTATTTTTTACTAATTCAGACAAAAACCAAACAAAACAAACAAAAAACTGTTTCACTTAAAAAGATAAATTCCAATCAATCTAGTTCTCAAGGGGGATAAATTTAGCATTTGATGTAAGCAGACATGTAAGGTACACTTTCTTAAAGCAACTACTGCTGTTTATGTGCCCAGTTTATTTTGACTTGCTGTGCTTAATTCCCCTGACACTTGAGAAAATCCAAATCTGTTTCTCACAAGTGAAATACTATAGAGGGATTGAAAAAGGAGACTATGAAGGAAAAATTAATTACAGTGCAGTGCTCTCTTTGCTACAGACTGTAAATGTTGCAATCATATAGTGTGGCAGAGCTGATGATCTGCTTTAAGAAAGTGCAATTTTTTATGACTATTCTAACAACTAACACTGTAACAATGTAGGTCCTGATAAAGGCATACTGGGAAGGCAAGTGACAAGACGTCAACGTTCCTCTTAATTCAAGAACTCATGTACTAAGTGTATGCAAGTAAATCTGGTAACATATAAAAGCTATACTGCTTGTTTTATCTATTCTTGTAAAATCTTGGAAATTTATCCAAGTGAAGCAATTTTCACCACAAGCCCTTCAGCTATGATTACTTTTTGATGTTATACCAATAAAGAAACAGAAGATGAAAACATATGACAGTCTGCCTATTGATTTATCTTTTTTCACAATCTACTTTTAGACAGGCTTAACAGAGTTAGGCACAGGAATCCTGACATTTAACCTTATGTTAATCCAGAAATGCTGCACCTCCTTATAAACACTGGAAGATGGAGAGCATCCTTATGACTCTGCTTTGTTTGCTGTATTTTCTCCATAGAGAGCATCAATGGCAACCTGGAAGGCCTTTGCAGGAGCTGCCTCAATGTCTTTGCTTAGACCTTCTCTATCTTAGAGTACTTCCTCACAGTAGTAAGTTCCTTAGAAGCTAAAATTCTGGTAGACCTCTAGAATGAAATATACGTACTAGGAAATAAGGATATCAATTTAGTTTCCTGCAATTTGTTATGGAGAGCTAATGTATGAACCATATCACCTTCAATGAGAAGAGTAAAAGTAAATTCTGTGGTTATTAAGGATGAGAGAGCAAGGGAAGACTGGTTTGTAAAAGGAAAAAAATAATTAAATATTCAAATAAGGAAGAGTAGAAGCAGACAGATGAGCTGAGATTAAGCTAATGTAACTATGACACACTATAATTCGGAAAATATTACCTAAAAATGCAAATAAATAAATAACTTTGTATCATCAAAGCATGGTGTCAAGTTCAGAGACAATAATCAGATCTGAATTTAATACTCACATATTTTGTCTCATCTTTCAAAACTGTAAGCTGCCCTTTTATTCAGTAGGCATCCTCTAGGGTTGCTTCTGCTTTTTCTGAAAAATTGAGGATCTTAGGGTAGTTTTTTGTGAAGCAGGAATGTATACACTACTGTTCTTTGTTTTTGCCAAAGTGTCTTCTAAATACAGAATAGATACAATTTTGTGTATATTCATTTCATATTTAGGTATTCCATCTTTCCTTCTTGACATGTTAACGGTTCGCACAGTTAAAAGGCCTGTAAGAGAAAAAAAATAAAACAAACCAGTATAATTGCTCTGTTCAAAGCTGAAAAAGCTATGGTAGCATATGCCAAGTGTTTGGCATTTTCGTGATGAAAGAGAGTGTTTACTGCATAACAAGTGCAAAACATTATTATTTCCAGACAAACGGCCTTTTAATTTTTCTCCCAATGATTCCATTAACACTACCTTCAAATTTGAATACATTTCATACTTTCCTATTTTCTCTTCAAGTTGAACAGCCCAGCTGTCCTGTCCATTCTGCATTTCTAATTTGAAGTGGAAGTCAATAATAAAGATAAGGGAGTCTGCTGTGAAAACTGCATATCCTGCCCCTCCAAGTAAAGCACAGAAACTATTTAGATCAAACTCACTGTCCCTGATCTTCAATATGTTCATGACATTCTCACCTCCCCTTCAGCAGTGACACTGCAGCAGGTCTTAATCCATTGTGCTTAAACACAGTCTCTTAGTAAAACTCTTGCTCCTGTCCTTGACAGAAGGCATGATCTATTTTAAGGTTAAGTGGAGATAGGCACTAGAGAGCTGTTGCAGAACTGTGACATCAGGAGTGGGAAGCTAATGATTTATGGTAAAAACCAGACAAGTGGTGCAGAGGAGCTTCAGAAAGTCTTGAGTTCATCCAAAAGCGCACATCCTACCATTTGTCTTAAAGACTAACTTAGAGTCAAAATAACTTTTGTACCCAAGGGTTAACAAAGGTTCATACACCATCCTATCAGGAGGATATACTTTCTGTAAAAGTTGAATTTGGCTCAAAAACATGTCTTTCAGGATTTTTACAGAAAGAGAAATTAGAATCGTGTACAAACATGGAAAGTAATTGGTTTCAAAGAACTTTGAATCATGATTTTGTTACTTCCTCATCAAAATAAATGGTTTGCTTCCCAAAGGCATGCTACTTCATGAAGTGGAAATACCTGGTGCGAGGAATTCAGGGAAAATGAGTAAAAATTTTTGCAAGATTGTATATGACTAGAATATCAAACTCTTCAGCTTAAAACATATAACATGATAATTTTAAGAAGTCAGACAGCTTTTATGCAAGAAAGACATGAATAGTTACATAAATATGATAGGAGAGAAACTCGTATTTAAATTACCCATAATTCAGAATAAGTAGACCACACATGCAGCAGTACTCTGAAGTTTCACAAATTCCACTGTTATCAATGTCTTTTCATCTCTCCAATTGTGTGGTTTAATCACTTTCTTTAATTGGACTGTAAAGGTAACATGTAAAGCACTATGTTTTCCTGTATATGTTTGTACAGAACTTAGCACAGTAGATCTTTGATATGCCTGGGACATTAAGGTAATACCTCAATAGTCAGCATACTAATTTCAGAATTTTATATAGACATCTGCTAAACTGATCAGATAATAAAAATACCTCAGTAATTTATTTTAAGCAAAAGGTTCTAATTTATCAGATAAATTATGAGCAAGTAATAATTTTAAAACTTTAACTATAGGGAGAAATCTTTCACTTGCAGGGGAATGAACTAGATGACCCAAGATTTTTTCAATTGCTGATTCTCATCTCCTAGGAAATATTTTTTTTTTTAAAAACTCTCTGACAATTGAAGTTTTTTAGATAGTCTCATCTAAACCCACAAATTTCCTGAAGGCAGAATGAAATGTGTGAGAAAGGACAACACAGAGATTCCCAAGAGACTCATAAAGCAGGAGCTATGTGTCAGTACCTCTAGGGAGAAGCTTTTTCCTTAATACATTAGAGAGAAGCAACAAAATCAGATTTTATTTGTTCTCTCTCACCTCACAAATCCATGTACCACATATAACAGTTGAAGTTGTTACACACCTGCATACATAGCAGACATATCCCACAGACATGCAAAATGGTGCAATGTCATCACCGATTTCCTCTGATTTGACAAAGAAAAACAAACAAAACAACAACAAAAAAACCCAAACCCAAAACCCCAAAATAACCCCATTTATAATTCTGCATATTTGATTACTTCACATAAGACATATTTCCAAAGGTAGCTTTTACATATATTTTTTCAATAAAATTAGCAAAAGCATGAAGAGATATTCTTTGAGCAGTAGGCTAAATTTTCTTGAGTGTAGTACCTTCTGCAAATTATTCCTTTAGCACTAGTTAGTCTCAAAATATTGAGCTTCTCTGTATCTGGACTGGAGGCTCAACTGATCTGACAGGTAAAGCAGTTGAACTGTGCTGATGAGCTCCAAAGAGAGCCAAACATCTGTCCCCATTTTGCTGTTGCATGTTCCCAAAAGACATGCAGTAAGTCTATTTATCAGACAACACTATATCTAAGCTGAGATACAGTCAGGCATCATAAAAGGATATATCACTTATAAGGGAATGTGAATGATTGCTGCTTTGAGAAGATATTCATATGAGAACACAAGCATTGGCATTTGGCTTATCTTTAGTATTACCTTTTTATATTATTTTATTTTATTTTTATATTTATATTACTTTTTTATAAACAGGGTCACTCATAAGAATGATATATTAAGAGTTATGCAGAATATCTTCTTCATTTAGGACTACAAAAATGTTCTCTCAATTTAGAGTTATAAGAATGAGATAGTGCTGTCCCTCTGATCTAGTTCTAGACTCACTTTCATTCTGAGAGATATATGAGCTGTTTTTATGCAAACATGGAGCATTGCTTCCTCCTGGCAATTGTGCATTCAGTGAGTATAAAACATTGTATAAAACAATGAACTTTTAAACATTCTACTACTGGCAGGTACAGAAAAAGATTGCAACAGCATCCCCACCCCCAGTTCCATTATGCATGGGCTTTTATTTAAGGTGTTGAAGAAAGGAGGGGTGCCTCTATGAAAGAGGATATCCCTTTGTGTATTTTCTTTCTTTTCAGCAAAGACATGACAAAATGCACTGGGTGTTTGGTGATGTTAGAATTATTCAGCCTTGAAATCAAGTTCTATTTCCAAGTTTCAGAGGTAGTTTGGTATTAGAATTATGATAAAATGGCAAAGCACCAGTACAGTATAGTTGCAAATTCAGTGATTGTGGATGAGAGAGAAGATTGACAGCAAATCTTTCCCAGGACTAGGATCTCCAGAAAGTTTAATATGATAAGGACTTTCTTTGAAAAACCTGTGCTTCTACTGGCAATATTTCTGAGGGCAAGGTTTAGATCAGCCTAGCAATTTCTTGTGATGTCGCGCCATTGATTCAAATTTGATTCCTTCTATTCTGCCCTTACTGCAGAAAGTTTAATTTCCAGAGGATTGAACTTAAATCTAGCTAAAGTGCTTGAGCTGCATGAGGGCTAGAAATGGTGTATGCTAAGCAGTAGTTGCTGATGATTGTCTCATGCAGGAAACCTTATGATATATTAATATTAAACATATTGAATTCACTTGTCATTTATTTTACTGATACCTTTTTCATATTAAACCCTGATATAAATGTTGGGAAATATATGTAAGTAAGTGTCAAGTAAGAAATATCGATACAGTAGCAACAAACCACCCAAGACCTGAAGGAAATTTCCACTTAGAAGTCACTATTATGACAATTACTTTTGCGAAAAAAAGCATAGTGAAATGAAATGTGAAGAAATTGAAAGAAATACCTGTAACAAAAAATAAAATTCTCAAGTATTATAATCAGATATTCAGATGTGAGAATTTACTAGTTTGGATAAGAAAGCAATCCCATTTATAGTTTTTTAAGCAATGAAAAGAGTATTTTGTTTTTAATATTGTCCTAAGTATGCTAACTGGGTCTGAATTCAGAACAAGTGAAATATCTAGAAAAACAAATCAGAAATATATTTTTGTATCAAGAGGAGTCTAGAGAAGGCTTAAAAATTGCAAGACAATAAAATGAAACAAAAGAAAGCAAAAAAGGGAGTCTTTATTTTGTATTGTCTAATGGTGAAAATAAAATTTAAAAAAAAAAAAAAGGTGCTAAAAGCAGGAAACTAATTGTCTTTGGAAATACCAGTATAGAAACACTACTTGAAATGTGCTATGGCATTTCTAAAGTCTATGTGTTAATACTACATTTTGTGCAAATTATATGTTTCATAAACACCATTCAGAAAATTCTAAGTAATATATTGCAGAAATTGTTAATTTTCAACAGAGATACAATAGAATATTTTAAGGTTGTCTATAAATATACTCAAAATAATTTTTATAACGATTTAGACTTACAATTATTTATGCTGGAAACATTAATTTTATTACTTCTGAAAATTGTTACTATATATATTTTAAGTTGTTAAAAATCTGAGTTCTGTGAAGAAATAAGTGTAACACAAAGAATCTTGTGATCAATAATGCAAAAGGCACTTTAAAATTTCCTTTGGTTGGCAACTCCTCCATTTTACTAAATCTGTGTATAAAAGCTTTAGAAAATGTATACACTAAGAAAAAAAAGACAATATATTGTGGGGCATTAAAACACATAGAAAATATTCTCCTCATATTCTGAAATGCAGTTTAAATTGCATATTCAGTCTTTAGGTCTCTCCAATCGCTTTCCAAATGAGTTTCACAGAACTGCTGCTGGTGTAGTCCCTGGATCTAAATGAAAAGAAAAAAAAAATCTAGAGGGAAAAAGGATCAGGAATGCAGTATTCCTTCACAAATTGTAGCTGAACATCAGGCACTGCACCTTCAGGGCAATCTATGCATCTTTTTAGCAAAAAATCTCTCAGATGGGCATGTCTGGAAACACTAAAAACACTTGGGTTACAAACGTCAGCATTAAAAATACAGAAGTGGCTGGAAATGCTGTTGTGTGTCAACCTTTATTTGTCCTTTAAACCAAGAAAAAGAATGAATTTATGCCTGTAGGCCAAAGGCAGAAACTTGGGATTTTTTTCTCCTCTCTCTCCAACTTTTATGAGTTTTTCACAATGAATTGTAATAGAAGGTTTAGATGACAAAAATTAAAGTGGTGTAGCCAAGAAAGATACCCATGGGGCTTTCTGCTTCCCTGGTGCCTGGTCTGAACTATCAGATCAGCCTTCTGGACTCAAATGCAACATTGTCAATAGGAATACATCATCTTTTTTGTGGTGTAGAAGAGCTGTCGGTTGCAATTCCCATTATTCCAAGGCCAGGATTTTCCATTAGTGTAACCACCTGCTGGGTTTCTCTACTCAGGTTTAATGGAGTCTGAATTTGAATTTATCACCATCTGTGGGAAGACAGGAAATGAGAGGAGCATCACTAATTCCTTTCTTCATTTACTAAACATAAGCATAATCTTTATAAGGAGATAGGCAGAAACAGCAGTGATCAGGGAAATGGAAAGAATATTTTAACTCATATTGACATCAGAGTTCCAGACCAAGAAAAAATGCTGTCTGTTCATGAGCCAATTCTAAAAACAAAAAGGATGTTTTAATTTCCTATGTAATGTTGTACCGAAACATGCATATATGGGATACTATTTCATTTTTGCTTCTAAGGAAGTCTCTAAAGACTTAATAATTTAGACTATTAAAAAAATACTAAAATTAAAGGCTTGGAATGTGATCGCATTCTCAGGAAGGGTTAAGGACACTGAGTGTTGTTTGCCTTTTTTTTTTTTTTAAATAAAGATTTAAAATCATCTGTTTACACATTTTATTCTTGTTTTCTTGTCATAAAAGAAAAATCTGAAATGAAAGTACTGGAAAAGAAAATGAACAAATTCAATTGAAAGAACTGTTTAAATGCAACATGAAAAACTCAAAAAATATGACAAAAAGCAGAACTTCTTTAGTACTATGAAAAGGAATATGTTTTTGTTACAGAATATCCAAACCAGATAATATTGATGTAATTTCCAGTAATTAAATACAACAATGAAGATTCTTTGTGATGTTTTCATACAACTCAATTTGGACTCACCAGTGGTCTAAGAATCATAATTCCAATCCATCTAACTATACAATTTGTTGTTTGCACTTGCAAAGGTTGAGAACTATGCACTTCTCTGGTCTGAATATATTAATTGGTGCTTTTGAATGGGCAGAAGAGAAGGAGGAAGTTTAAAAATGTATGTTTTTAAAAATCTTATGTGATATCCATTTTCACTTATCAAAGGGGTGCTGACATCCAATCTGCATTCATAAAATGGGTGTCATGAGTTCAAGCCTTTCTTATGAATTTTGCTCCATGTTGGTAGTCTTTAGATTTATGGTCTTGAACTTATGAGGCTGCTCCCTTGCCTTGTGGTTCAACAAAGGGAGTTTGAGGTACTTAGATAATTTAAAGGAATGTTATTTACTACAGTGAAGAAAAATTCCAAGGAGAAAAATAATGCACACAAAAAAACCACCAAACCCAATGCCACCCAAAAAATAATTATGAAATGGTTTTTTTCCCTTTTTTTTTTCTTTTCTTCCCCTACTAAGCTACCTACACTCCTCTTCTATCAAAGGAGTTTTGTCCATTGTGCTGTGGAAAAGCAAAAAAACTTTAAAGAGCAATTCTGGTGCAAATCATATGACATTAGGTCCATTAGGCAGAGGGGAAAAAAAATCTCATTGTTGACTTGATGAATAAACTGGATGGTTGAATTTGCCTTGGTTCATGGCTGTATTGTCAGTTACGAATTTATGATTTATTGAAGTCCAATTGGTTGTGTCATACCATCCAATGTTGTAACATGGCTGATACACTTCACTTTGCAGACTACATTTAACCACAGAAATAACTCCTGATAATTCTTATATAATTTGGTTTAATTGTATTTGCCTTCTATTTTCATCTCAGAGCTGCTCTGGAATCTATCAAGAATTAAAAATCAATAGTGCATGCTGCTTAAATTACAGCTTTGTTATTAAATTTTATGGATTGCCTTTACCCATAAGCATCTTGAGATTTGGTGACTATTTTTCATTTATTTATTAGGTCTACACTATTGTGGGACAATAAAGACCCCCAGGGATGGGTAGAGGCTACACTTAAAGTACCTTGAAACACTTCTTTCTCAGGCATACTGGCAGTTCATCAAGTTCTTGAAGTGATCCTTGAGTCGCTGGGAAGATTTCATCAAAAATATGAAGAACATGACATGGTAACAGAAACATATTTTCATAATGGGTACTTTGATGAAAGTCCTTCCTACTAAAGGTTTCCTTGTTTCTTGGCTTATTAAAGCTGAGGTCTACCAGAGGTTTTCCACATGATTTCACCTACTAGGCAGTGAGTGGTCATTGAAGAACAGGTCTTTATACTTCCTGCATACAGAGACCCAACGATCTCCAGTGTCTTTGTAGAGCTGGACTTGGATGGTTCACTCTTTAACTTCCACATTGTTTTTATTGGTGAATTATTATTTATTTACTTATAGAACTAAAAGGATTATGAGGCTAGAAATGTTATCTCTTAATTGGTTGAAGAACTTGTAACTCATTTTTGACATCTTGCTTTTAACTGGCAGCATCTAAATGTGTAGGTTATAACCTTATTATCACATAAGAAAACTACTAAGGAAAAGGCAGGAAACTTAAGCGGTACTTAACTGTGGCTTGCCTTTTTTTATGATGTCACACATATGGTTACTGTTATTCATACTGGGGGTGGCAACTTTAGTGATTCAAGACTAACACAAGAAAATCTGTCAGCTCTAGTTAAGTGAACATTGTTATTATCTTAGGTCAAGCAGATGGAGGGCAAACTTCTCTGTTGGATTCTGCTACTCTTTAATTAATGTCCACATTTGTTATATCACATTTAGTTTAAAGGTTTGTTTTATTCCTAATACAAATCACTATATAATAGAATTTTCTACATTCTAAGAGTTGATCTGTAAACTGGGGAACTTGACGGATGAAGATTTCTTCAGCTACATTTCAGAAGAAAAAAGTCAAGAGAACTGTTTAATACTTCCGCAGCATCTCTTACATATTCTTCTTTTCCTTCTTTTTAAGTATTTAATACATTATTAGGGGCTGTTTGCACATCAACAAGTCTTTTCAACCGGGAATTAAGGTGTTTCTTTTCTGCATCTATATTGCTATATTTATGGTGGTAAAGCAGATTATTATAGTTTTGTATTCGGTAAAAATATTTTTTTGTTTTATTTTCTTCTGGAGGGAAAAAAAAAAAAAGACAGCATATTTTCTCCATGCAGAAATAATGAAAATAAGATCAAAAAAAGGGGGGAAAAAGTTGCAATTACACCCCTGCATAGGCTCTTTCATCCTAGATATATTAAAAAATTACAATAAACAAACTGACTCAACCAGCATCTCAGGTTTGTTGTTTAAATCCTAAGAAACAAAATAAATCTTTCTGCAGTTACCACAGTAACAGATGAAGAAGACGATGCTTCACAGAAGCAGAAAAAAACCCAATAAAAATGTTCACAGTGCAATGTTCTTAAACAGTTGGCAGATCCATTTTTGCTCCCGTGAAATTAGTGTTTTACAATGTTTGCAAACTTAATATTGACAATTTGTTGGATTTAAAAGAAAGAGGTTTTCTGGCAGTTATTCAGTCAGCATTAAGAAATTGTCTTTTTTATTATTTTCGTTACTTCAGTGGGGCTTAGTTCTTATTGAGTGACTGTAACACCTGCTTTCAGAAGGGTTGTTGTGTTGATTACCTGCAGAAAGGGGCTGTAGATGGGCTGTGCGAGGTAATTGTTTCATCTGGTCTTCTGTACACAATGGCCCTTTGCATGTGATCAGAGTCTCCTACAAAAGAAGAAAAAAGTTTATCTCATGTAGGAACATAGTTGCATCACAATAATGACTTCATTTTACTTCTTCCTTTATATTATTCTGTTCACTCTCCATGATCCTCATAAAAAGAAAAAAAAGGAAAAAAAAAGACAGAGAGAATTGAGAATTTTAGAGGATCAGGCATAGCTACCAGAAAATCAAAAAGTTTTACATATTATATTAACAAATTTGCTCAGACATACCTACAGAATTTATATGTATATATATAAAACAAAGTTAAATACATGGATATATTTTTCAAAACATTTCTAAATAATACAAATGCTCTTTATGCCTGTACTCTAATATTCTTTAGCTATTATTCTGCTTTGCAAATGCAAAATCTTTCCTGGTAAGAGTTTCTGTTGAAAAACAAGAAAAAAAATATTTCAAGTTTGGAGTGGAGTTACAGGAAAATTAAGAGAAATATCCACTTGCCAGTTCAAAAATATTTGGTTTGATTCATTGCATCTTCAGCTACAGAAACCTGAACAAAAGCATAACAGCCTAATTATATAAAAAAATGAGGAATTTCCATCTGAGATTTAATATTCCTGCAGCTTGACTGGCTTGAGAAACTCATATATATTTATCTTAACTCATCAGCCGTCTTGACTACATAGACAAGTTTGATCCTTGTGTCTCAGCTTCACAGTAATATTTTGCATTTCATTATTAGGTGCTCTGAAATCCTGGCCAAATTGTATCTTTACCACTGCTGTCAGTTATCTTTTCTAGCTCTGGTTAACCCTACTTATCTGCTCTTTCCTACAACTAAGAAGATAAACAGAGGGAAACATACAGCTGCCCTTTCCTTTGCTCTAGTTGGCAAGTGTCTTTTTTATGTTTGTGTGTTCTGGGATTAGGTTATGCTAAAGAACTAAACCCAGGAAAAATAGAAGATTCCCAGAACCATGGTTTTACAATTAATTCAACATGAAGCCCTAGACTTGGGACATCAGATAAACTAAATTCCACAAAGGAGTGAATAAGGAGAATGAATGAGGACTGAATAAGGAGTTCTTACATGCTGTGCCTTGAAACATCATTAATCTTTGTCCCAAAGGTTTAATAATGGCATGATATTTGATGAAATTGGGAAGCTTTTCATTGCAGGAGTCATAAAAGATTTAGGTGTTTTCAATCTCTCTATTCTCTACTATGTGACTGTCACAAGCCACACCATCTCCTCTGATTAAGTAAGTACATAGAAGACTGCAACTTTGACCTCATTGGTATTTCTTCTATTTCCATTGTATAGAAAATGGATGTCCACCACGTTTTCCAGACAGCTGTCAAAAAGTTAAAAAAAGAAAAAAAGATGGAATACTAAAACAAACAGGCCAAAAAAAAACCCAAACAAGCAAACAAAATATTAATCTCTATAAGATGTCCCCTCCAGTTACAAGAAAGGAATAAGATGGGTTCACAATGTGACATTTAAAAGATAGCTCAGACTAATTAGAGGGCACTAGTTTCCAGAAGTGAAGTTCCTAATAGAAAAGCTTCTTCTGTTGATCTTCCCACTGAATATCTCTATTTCAGTTGGGGTTTTTGTTTGATTTGTTTGTTTGGGGTTTTTTTCACCAATCTCTAAAGTCTTTTATCATCCCTCACTGTTTATTCACTGAAGAACCTGATTTCCTCTTCTGCCATTGTAAACTTGCTAAAAACTTGAACAAATACTCACTTATTTATTACCCTCACATTTTTAGCAAGTGCACTTGCCTAATTAATTTCCTCTAGCTTGTATTCTTCTAACTGCACAGTTAAAAAGGTGTTTGGGAGAAGTTACTTACTGTAACAGGCTCCCCAGAGAAGTGGTCACAGCACCAAGCCTGACAGAGCTCAAGAAGCATTTGAACAAAGCTTTCATGGTGTGACTCTTGGGTCCTGTGCAGGGCCAGGAGTTGGACTCGATGAACCTTGTGGGTCCCTTCCAATTCAGCATATTCTGTGATCCTGTGAAGTTGTGAGGGCACTCGGACAGAGAGGTGACTTGAGAAATCTGTCAATACAAGGTCAGAAGTCAGCTAGTTGCTCCTTTTGGGTCACAGCTGAAAGTTTGAAGATCAAATGGAGTAACAATTTTTCTATTAATGTTTCAGATAATTCTTTAACTCTGCTATGATATATAAAGCATACATATTTATATGCAGTATTTTAGATATTTCTACTGACTGAAAATCTTCATACAGATCAGTAGAATAACAAGAATTACTTAAAAGGTATTTGGTTTTGTGTATGCCACCTAGTAAAAGTATTTCCTTTTTCTCCAGAAAAATGTCATGGAAAATTAATCCATCATTGAACATAAAATATGTGTAATTTCGAAGCCAAATATGTAGGTAAAAAAGTAGAAGTATATAAACCATACATTTAGTGAAATTTCACAATACCTTTTGCATAGGAACCATCTTCATTATATATTCCTCATACCTAACTGTGTTCTGTCCAGACCACTTCCTCTTTATTTCCTTTTGGGTATATTTGCATTCTAAGGAAAAGAAAATATTTTTTTTTTTTTATTTTAAAGTAGGAAACAACTTAATACAGCTTTTTTTTCATCAAAGAGATATAGCTTGTTCTTGTTAAGGCCATAAAACTCCAACATAGATTCTGTATTACTAAATTACTACAATTAAAAAATTTGTATTAGTGAGACATTTAAAAAAGGGGCACAAAATTACCTGAAATATTTTAATATTATTTAATTGTTACACCTCAGTTAAAACTTTGCTATTGCAATTTTAAAATTCAGTAAATACATCAATAATCCTTTTCTTGGAAACAGGTGTTAGATCAGTGCATTACACAGAGTCTGAGGCAGAGTCTTCTGGCTTAAAGAATAAAGAGTCTGTGGAACAAAAATAGTTAAAAGAAATTAGAGCATAAGGTCTCAGGCAAGACCATATGGAATTAAGAATGTGAATAGAAGAAAATATCTGTGCTGAAAGAGAAATACTGGACAACAGGAAATGTAGTATATTTAGTGTCTGGAGGCAGTGGGTTCAACACTAAAAAAACCCAATATGCTGGTCTATAATATTATGTAAACTCATAGGGCTTTTTAATCACCACAAGTGTCTAAATACTGGACCTCTATTTAAAAAGAAAGATTTTTAAAAACAAATGAAGATAAAAGTATATCAAAACACCATATACCAAAAAACCCAATATGCTGGTCTATAATATTATGTAAACTCATAGGGCTTTTTAATCACCACAAGTGTCTAAATACTGGACCTCTATTTAAAAAGAAAGATTTTTAAAAACAAATGAAGATAAAAGTATATCAAAACACCATATACCAAAAAACCCAATATGCTGGTCTATAATATTATGTAAACTCATAGGGCTTTTTAATCACCACAAGTGTCTAAATACTGGACCTCTATTTAAAAAGAAAGATTTTTAAAAACAAATGAAGATAAAAGTATATCAAAACACCATATACCAAAGACTGAGAAGTTGAGGAGCTGGTGGAGATAAATTTTCTGTGTACAGCAAGAAAAGTGGGAAGAGGGGAGAGGAAAGGGGAAATACAGAGATATAAAAAAAAAAGAGAATTAGAAAACTGTAGCAAGTACAGAGGAAAACTGAGAAGTTCTAAAAGTCCCACTCATCAGAACAAGAGGTTTGAGGCCAAGCTAGCTGGAACCACTGGGAACTCCACTCTCTCTCACTAAGTCACAACAAGGAATCAACATCTTTAGCATTTTTATTTATTGTAATATAAAATATTTTAATTACTTTCTATGAATATTTGCAAGGAATTATTTTACCTAAAAGAGAAGTTTTCTTTCTTAAATTATAAGAGTAGTGACAATACCAAGCTCAATCCCTAGTTAAAAAAAAACCAAAAGCTGTACTTGCAGCTTAGAGTATTTTACCACATATACCGTCATTGTATTTCAGTGGTCTGTGGGTTGGGAATGGTAAGAGTTTTTCTACCTACACTGATCATTAGAACTAAAAATTCCAAGTTTTGCAACTGGAACATCTTATAACTTAATTTACTCTATTTGAACCACATTTCCAAAAGGAAAAATAGTTTTGACTTTAATTGGAATAATAGAAATAATACATAGTTATGTTGCAGACCTTAAAATCTCAGTCAATTTAGGGTCAACAAGGTAGAAAAAGAAATGTTTACAAGCTATAACACATCAGTTGTTGCTGAACTCTTTGTTACTACATCATGTGGAGAAGTAGGTAAAGACGTTTAAGAGCACAGAGAGCTACGAACAGCTTATTTATTTATTTTATTTTTAAATTACAGAAGCACCTATGTATTAGTATTTTGGATTCCTGAAGCTCAATTAAAAGATAAAAATCAGATAAAAACTCACAAAGAACTCAATAATTATATTATAGAAAGACTGTTCTGTCAAGTTATACAAAACATCAAATCAAAATAGAGGAGGGAAAAGTTTCCCAAATTTATTTTAGAGAAACCTTCTCCTGCTGCTATTAACTTGCTCTGATAGATGAGAAAATAAGTTATGTCCACAGATAGCATCCTAATGCTTGGATTAAAATGGCACTATTTACTAAGTAGGGGTTTTTTTCAACTCTTTAAGGATTGTTGATTATGACTTTAAATTTTCTTATAATATTTGTAGATTTTTTTTAACTATGATGACTATTGAAAATAAAGTCTGGATTTTGTTAAATATTTATTGTATCAAATAATTTATAGCCTATTTCTGGCTCAGCTTCTCCCTTCAGACCTCCTTTTGGCCTCTACTTGTTAAAAGAGTGTCTATGTTGGGTTGACTTGCATGATCCCTCTTTATTTGTGTAATGCTATAAGTCTTCTGTGCTTCTGTGAAGCTTTAATCATCAAATACACTGCATATCTTCTATAAAACAATCAAAACAATAACATGTCAATTGTTCAGTTCTCTTTTTCATTGTAAGTAGTCTTTGTGCCTTGCCTCAGAGTGTTCTTATTTTAGGTATGACCATGCAGTTTTCAGCTGTAGCGACAGAAGTGTTAGCAGGAGTATTTTAGCTTATGCTTTATCGCTGTTTGTTTTTATTTTAGACTTTGTTACTGTGCTGCTTGAACAGGTAGCCTGTTTAACCACTGTTTCTATGTTAAAAGAAATTCTGGTCTGTTTCAGCAAGATGGAAAAACATCTGCCTAATTTAGGCAGAAGTCTAAGTAACTAATCAGTTCATACAGAACTGAAAAAGAGAGGAAATGAGAAAATAAAGGTGATGTGATAAAAACGTGCACTTCAGCCCTGTGCCACTGAAATAGAATGTCATGAACAAGAAAGTGTTCAGTCTACAATCTGCTTAAACCAGGGCATGGGTGGTTAGAATAAAATAGTTTTTCAAAGCTTAACAATTGCTTCTAGCTTACAAAACCTGCAAATGGTGGTTTTTAACACTCTCAAGTTGGTTAGCAGGCCTTGCAGTGTTCAATAACCTGATCATATGCCTTTGTGGACACAGCAATATTATGTACTTTTACCTGAAACAGCTAAGAAAATCACACAATCCCTTTTTAGTCAGAATACAACACTGAACAAATGCCTTTTGTTCATCTTACACTGCTAACTTTGTGTCTGCTCTACTCTACTCATCAGTAATCTATACAATACTGTGAGAATGTCAGAGATTTCAGTCTGTAATTTCAAAATGCTTGATGACTCCAGGCCAGAAAGACCATTTAAAGCTTCATCCTAAAAAGCACAGTCAATAGTTTTATTCCTTAGGCATAACAGACTAGTGGGCATCACAGCTTTATTTTTGTAAAGTGTATACATACAGGAAATAGTTTTCTCAGCAGAAAAATAAATTACAATTTTTATTATTTTTTCTCTGCAAAAAAAAGACTGTGAAAAAGGGGTTTTTTTTACATACAAGGTTGAGAATATTCTCATTTATCTATTTTAATGGAGTAATAGATATTTTGTTATATACGTTATAAATAAAGAAATATCAGCCATTCTTCTCAGAAAACAATAGCTCTGTCAAAAAGGACAATTTGAGATATATATGGAGCCTTTGCTGAGAGCTTAGAGATTGAGGGACTTCATGAACTCAGTAATCAGCAGCTTATTAGTCATTTTTTAACTGAGAACAGTTAAAAAACATTTAATGTCCCTAAAGAAATGTTAAAAAAGTTCAGAATTGATGTCCAAATTAGTAAAAACTAAGCTAAAAAGCAAAAAAAAAAATAAAGACTGTAGCACTGAAGTAAACTTTCAATTACAGAAAGTAAATACAGTCTTTATAAAAAGATGCTCATATTGTCAATATAGAGCCAGAGAAGCTTCTGTATATAGTCATTGGAGACACAGAAGCACCTACAGAAGTCAAAAAGAGGACATCTGAGGTGCCTTGTGCTGTGGGTGGCTCTCAAGAAAACTCTCTGTAGCTTAAGAAGCAGTTTTGTGAATCTAGGCACCTAATTTAGCTTTCATAGATTGGTATCTAAAGTTGAAAGATGGAAATGCTTGCTTAAATCCTATATTAGAAATTAAATGAAACTGTGTTATCAGAGTGTGCCATGAAGACAGTATACACAGAATGCTGTAACTCTTGGTCCTTTTAGATTTCCATAAGAGAGGAAATAATGCTATAAAAGATGTTTTAAAATGTATCTTCTCTGTCCATTCATTTCTTAGATTTGAATTTATTTATTTTCCACTAAAAAAAAGGAAAAATAAAGAAAAAAAGTTAGATTAATGGATTTTTGTCCCCCAAACTCATCTTTCCTCTTTGAATCTTTCATTTAAAACAATTCTGTATTCTTTACTCCAACTCTCTTCTTCATAAATTTTCTAAGGTTACATTGAAGATTTCCTTTTCCTTTTCCTTTTCCTTTTCCTTTTCCTTTTCCTTTTCCTTTTCCTTTTCCTTTTCCTTTTCCTTTCCCTTCTTCCTTGCTTTCCTTCCTTTCTTTTCTTTCTTTTCTTTCTTTCTTTTCTTTCTTTTCTTTCTTTTCTTTCTTTTCTTTCTTTCTTTTCTTTCCTTTCTTTCTTTTTTCTTTTTTCATTTTTTTTTCATTTCTTTTCTTTCTTCCTGCCTTTTCTTTCTTTTCTTTGAATTTATTTTTTCCATGCTGTTTTATATTTTTTCTGCACTGGCTCTTTGCAACAGGAAAAAGATCCTGAACTCACTGCATACAAATAACCATGATGCAACATCAAAGACAACCAAGTCTACTGTGGTACCCATACATATTAGAAACATTTGGAAATGTTTGGAAAATTCAAGTGCCAGCTCAGACCAAGAGCTACATGAAGGTTTCACTCCTCATGACATAACTGCAGTGTAAATAGCTCCAAGTATGTGTTCAGCTGAATGCTAGAAATGTAATTTTAGCCCAACCTTAGTATGCTTTTCAGAGGCAAATATAAATCTATGACACTTTTTTTCT
>WBMV01002869.1:34927-51331 GCA_013396655.1 Campylorhamphus procurvoides | reverse complement strand
TTTTTTTTTTTTTTTTTTTACTGAAAGTATTGCTCCTCCTCCTCCTATTTCTCACAATTTCTGTTCCACTAGTCCCTGTCAGGGCTAATTTATTTGTTGTTTGTTTTTTTTTTTTTCTTTCTCACTCCAAACTGATAAGAAGTCCTGAGCAAGCAGGGTGTTAGAAAAGGTGGAGGGCAACATGAATTTACTCAAGAAAATATTCATAGTTTGTGTAATTTTTGAATCCCAATGCATACATATTTTACTCTACAAGCATATATACTACTGATTTCTATTATAACTGAGTGTATGAGTGAGAAAGAGACAGATGTATTTTTCCCACACTTCTGAACAGATTTTAAATGAGGAAGTTTATCATTAGCCCTACTAAGTCTATTCTGAGACACACCTCTCCTACCAACTACAGCTCTTGAATGCTACAATACAGTTTTTTCAATTTAAAGTTTAAAGCATTCAATAGTGGAGCTAGATTGTTCTTTTGTGGGGAAAGACTAATGTGAGTAAAATAAAAAAATACTATCAGCAAAATACTTTTTCCTAAATAATCCACAGTCAAATATGTTTTTCTTGCCAAAGCTGTATATTAACGAAAACTATATTTACTAGTAAAAAGAAAGAATGCATTAAGAAGAAATAGACTGTTTAGGCAGATTATTTTCACATAATTTTTAAGTGTTCCAACTATTTGGCTGTATTTGCAACTGCTTATAGACAGACAGATCTATGGACAGAAAGATTAGTGCTTTCCAAAAGGAACAGAAAAATTGGCACTATGCATGGAATGACTGTAATACTGCCAGAGTGATGACAAGTAAAACCAGTTCTTTTTATCATCTACGCACAGATATGACATTTCTGTGTGTCCTGTCTTTGACTGGGCAATAAAATATTTTACTTGCACTTTCGGGCATAATTCTTAATATTTGCTAATTAACACTGTTACTATTTAGAGATAACTTACCTCTGGACATAAAATTCTGTAGTAGCATAATGATTCTTTCTGTATTCAAGCTTGATTAAACTGAGTTCAAGAGACAAGGATTAAATCAGCTTGTAAATAGAAAATCCAGGAAATTATTAATTTTTAGCCATCCTTAAATGTGTTATGTCCTGGGGTTTTATTCTAAAGAATACTAAATTCTTTAAAATTAAGAAGAAAATTAGGGCAGTGGAGTAGATTATTTAGTTAACTATATATGTTTGGATTATTTGTCATATGAAAAAATATAAGAATTGCAAAAACAGGTAATTGCTCTTCTATTCACAGAAGTCATCTAATATCTCAAGTACAAAAAAAAAAAACTCACCTCTAATTAGAAGAAATCTAACCTATTTCCCTCTGCCGCAGAATCACAGCGTATTCTGAGTTGGAAGGGACCTACAAGGATCTTTGAGTCTCTTAACTAAATGGCCTGTATCAGGATTGAACTCACACCCTTGGTGTTATAAACACCCGTCTAACAAGCTGAGCTAGATACAGTGTAAAAACTTTTCCTAACTCCTATGTGCTCACTGAATCAACTTCTGTTCAAATGTTACTATACATGGTCTGTCTTTCCTGTACTTTTCTCCATCTTCAAATCCAGCTTTAATTACGGAATTTGCTCATCAACTGACTGTAGTGACCATTCATTGATTTCTCCTTTATGCTTTGTTCACCACCACTGAATTTATCATCTTTTACAATTTCATTTTCATTATCAAACTCAGACTAATGTATATAAAAAAAAAACCTAAACAAAGTTAACAATACTATCCATGTAACCCTTTATTTATACTAATGTACATTTGCATTGTGAATTCAAATTCAGTGTCAGAAATCTAAAATTTTTAAGCTTCTTCAGAAAAATGAAGTTGTGTAGTTAAAGTATTATAACATGCCACCCAAAGCAAATTCTTTCATGAACTATTATTACACTGTGTATTTTAGAACATTTCTTATGTAGCAGGAGAAAGACATACCTTTAAAAATCTACGTAGACAGAAGTATCAGATTTATAAGAATATTTTTTTGTCTATCATAATTCAAAACTTTAATACTGCTTGTATTGAAATTACACTTTCTGACACTTCAAATATGTATCCAAAAAGGTAGTTAATTTAAGTAATTTTGTCTTTTTCTCTCAATGTACAAGGTCATTAATTGCTATTGGGACCTTCATAAACCCTAGTCTGCTGATGGGGTGAGAACTCTATTGTTAAATGTATGATGGCAGGGCTGCCTTCAGAGATTGCCTGCTTGATTGCTTTGTAAAGGCCCAATGGCACACAGCAATTAAAATCCATAGACCTTTATAACCTTACTGATGTTTTATGGGCCTTTCTGTGTCCTTCGGTGTGGTTTACCATTTGTGTCTCTCCCAGAGGATCTTCTTTTCAGAACTCAAAGTGAAATTTTTTTCCGGAGTGATAAAGCTAGTTATACATCATGTGAAAGGTTAATAACTATTTTCAAAAGGAGCTTACGTTTAATGTCATAGGGTGAAAGTTATAGTAAAGAACAATTAAGTAAAATCACCTGCCATTTTCTCATTCTCAGAGCATTTAGATATTACTACTACTTATGTAGAGTTCATTGAGTTGATAAGTTACTGGATGATTTAAAACTATTTTGTAATACAAGTCTAACTTCTTAAACAGAACTAAATCATTGGGCAGTTTGTCTGTGTCTGTCCATATCCATATGGAATGAGAAAATACCAGCCCCATAGCATGATGTCAAGTAACTTCTCTCAGTGAGTCACTGAGAGTATCCTGCCTATGGTACCATTATGCAATGGTGGGCCCATGGATGTGTTATGTTCCCAGAAGGTATACGGCTTCACAATTATTCATTTAAGTGTTTTCCTTTGGTCCCTCTCAACCGTGAACTTATCAATGCAAGTAACAAAAATAACAAAATCACGGAATCATGGAATAGTTAGGGTTGGAATGTACCTCTGGAGATCATGCAATCTACTCCCCAAAGAAGACAAAACAACCATCTAGTGAATGAGAACCATATTTTTGCCATACATGTAGTTTCACAGATAAAATGCTCTTCCAATAGCACTTGAAATTGTTGGAGCCACAGTCAATACACAATCCTTGCAACTATTGAACTTAACACTAGAAAATGTATCTGCTTTTGTGATTTCTCATAATATATTTGCATCATGTTTTCAGGAACAGGAGAATGAGTGGTAAAATTTGATATAGAATAGCTATTAATTAAGCTTACACCGGCGATTTAGTGGAGCGAAAAATGTCTGCTATTAAAGAGAAATAATTTAAAATTTCTTGGAGATCTCATAAAACTTTTTACTTTGAAATCCATTTGTTTACATAATAAAATCAGTGCCTTCAGAGAACTAAGTTACACAACCCTTTAATTCTAAAATGGCATATAGACAAAGATTGCTAGAACGGTAGAAAAAGAAGTAAAGATGAAACAGGAAACTAAACAGCCATGAACTTATTTTCAGGAGTCCTTTTGAGAATGCAATAATTCACAACTGCAAAAGACAAATAAGTTTTAGAGCAAATGAGAACAGTCTACTTATATTCTCTTCTATTGAGAGAAATTATAGTTTAAATATAAGGTACCTATGACTTGTAGATTTTCATGTCACTTTCACAATTTGTAAATCTTTATACACTTTTAATTTTGTTCTCAATGCCAGTCACTCTACCAACTGTGGACCCCAAAATCGAAACTGGAGAGAATGTGGTGTCCAATGTAGACCTTCAGAAATTCTCAGTGCTCAAGCCCCAGGTTATCATAATTAAAGATATTTGTCTTTAAAGATATTTGTTTTTAAACATATAGATAGATTCCAAAATTGTCCTGTAAAATCTCTCTTTTTACCAGTGGCAAGCAAGATACTGTTTGTCAGAGACTAGGGAATTTGTAAACCAATGACAAGAAAAGAGGTAATATCCTTTTACTTAAATTAATTGTATTTCATATGGAAATCAGAAGGACACAATGAATAAGGAATTTCATAATGCCAAAGTAACAAAGCCACTTTGTGATTTGGTCATCACAGCTGAAAGTCTCCAGACAGCTCAACAGATAGTTATTTGGAGCCAGTTTATCTAAATATGTATTTGATCATCTCATGTCATGACCCACAGCATGCAGTCAAATATTGTGGTCTCCTTGGCTTTTTAACTACTATTATTCAGGGTTGTTTGATTACTAAGAATACTGGCTGCCATCAAATACATTTTGTGGCCATGGATTATTCTCACTCTAAGCAAAGAACAGTAGCGTAATGTCTACCCTCACAGCAGGAAATTTTTCTTTGTAGGATCCAGTTTCAACCCCTTGCTTGACTTATGGTAATTGGGACCACATATGGGAAGAAAATCTGTTTACCCTCAAAATAGAATTGGATTTGGCCCCAGGAGTTTTCATTATTTAGGCTTTATCTCTGTGGTATGAGACAGAGATTAGAGTCCTTGGTCCAGTTTTTGATAAGGAAGGTTAAGTAGGTGATCCAACAACATATTTCATCATAGCTAAGATCTTAATATGTGTCTGAAATGAAAGGGTTGAGTGTTATTATGCAGAAAATTAACTGGATCTGATTTTTATGTCTTGAAAATTAAATCTGTCCTGTTAAAAGGAAGGAGGTTTTTGTTTTGTTTTTTTAATTTTTTTCTCATTCCCTCTTCCTTTTTATAGAATGAAGCCCACAAGTCTTTCTCCCATCAACTTGTATATTTAGAGAAAGGGAGTATCTGTATGCAAAAAAAAAAAATAAAAAAAAATAAAAGAGCAAGACTTCATCATTCATGTGATGAATACAAGGCACACTTGGAACACTGATTTTTTAATGAAATGGAAAACACACCAGATCTTTTCATAAAATACTACTGCTTTACCATCAGATCAATATCTGTTTGTTCTTCTTGAGTGTTTTCTATGTTGCTCTGGGACTGGTTTTTTTTTGTTTTTTTGGATGTGCAACCTGCTCTTCATATAGTGTAAACTGCAAAGCAAAATTGAAAGCAATTGAACTGTAATGATTTATTATAGGTGAGATCTTTGTCAATCTCTTTTCTTTTTTGTGAATAAAAGACTAAAAGAAAAACTTAAAGGAAATATCCATAATTTTCATCTATCTTTCAGGTATAAGGCTGTATTTGTCACTCAGAGTACTTATGTGGGAGTGAAATACTGCAACAGAACATAGTGAGGGAAAAAGAGGAGTTGTTTCCAACTAAAATACAGTAAGTTCTGATTAGGTATCAGGAAGATCTTTACTGTGAGGATGGTGAGGCACTGGAACAGGTTGTCTTTAGAACTTGTGGGTATACTAACCCTGCAAGTGTTCAAGGCCAGGTTGGATGGAGCTGTAAGCAACTTGGTCTAGTGAAAGATCTCTGTGCCCACAAAAGGGGCGTTGGAACCACATGATCTTTATGGTGCCTTCCAACCCAAACCATTCTATGATTCTATGAGTTTGCAACACATGCTTTCACACATAATGTATGGAATTGTGTGCTCCTCCCTCACTTGCTGAAGTATAAGATAGAATTGATCAGGAGGATTTTAAACCAGCCAATATGAATTGCATCAGAACAAGCAACAGGAATGAGTTAATGAACTAACGCACCCCGTGACTATCAGTCACATGAATCTAGAGAACATTTGTGAAAAAGGATTTTCTGTTTGTTGGAATTAATGGCGCTCTTGGTGCGCTTGATCCTGAATGTACCACCGTGGTTCTTGGATACAAGGGGAGCAGACTGACTACAAGCAATAAAGAGTGTTTAGTACCTTGTTTATCGGACCATTCAAGTGCTAATGCAATGGAAAAGATCAAGCTGTAGTCTCTTCAAAGTGGAGAGAACAGTTTTCTGCAGCTTTCTTAGGAGCTGAACCTTTCAAGCACAGCATTCCCTGAAGACTTCAGTACTATGAAGACTATTTTTGGAAAGCTGCAATGCCCTGCAGACACATGAGCAGAGATCACTGAATTTTGAAACATTTAGCCTGAACTGCAAACTCTGGTTACACTTGTGCTATGGTGGTGACAGGGTTTAATTGGACCTCTGTGCCTCAATTCTGAAAATGTTGAAGGAAAGCAACTGAAGCACTTGCGCAAATGTCTCTTCCTGGTAATGAGAGGAACCTGTCTGGGCTAGTTTTAAGTAAAATAGCTAAAATAAAAGCTGAATTAAGGCTTTCTGACATGGATGATCAGTGATTGCAAACCAAAGTCTTGAAATTAGTTGACATTTCATATGGCGGTCAAAATGGATTCAGTGAAGCGACTGAGCTGTCCATTGAGGTCCTCTCCACAATGACATTCATTCAGGAGAAGTAACTCATCAGAGACACTTTGATGAAATCAGTTAAGACACTGTGGGAAAGTATCTTTTTTGGGAAAATGAATCCACATTGAAAGCTTTGAATGCTTGAGTTATTGATAGATTCTTAAGGTATTGGGAACTAGACACAATAGAAAACTGAGTGTGGTAGCTGAAATCTAAGAGAGGACAACTTTTAGTCCTTAGAAACAAAAATTGATAGGTTTTATCACACAGTTACATGAGACAGAGATGAAACATTTCATATAAAATGATGTTACTAGCTAACTACTGGAAACATGAAGCAAGAATAAAAATTCTTACAACTGCTTCCAAATAAACATTTTCCAAGTTATAAAGACTCTAATCATAAAAACTGGAAAGGAACATTAAGCAGAACAATATTTACATTAAACATACATTTCCAAAATTTCAATGAAAATGCACATTTTACATGGCCTAACAAGTTACCAGGTTTGTCCCCTACATTTACATCTGTTTACTGTGATCACTCAGATATGCAAGCATAGAAAGATGAATTTGCAAATTCAGGATTTAATTTATCAGTATTGATGATCTCCAGTAAGTATGAAATGTAGTGTTAATTATATTCTGAAATGGGCTCAATTGCATTTATATTTGGCTGACCCTTCTAACTCAGAATAGTCTATGACTCCAAGATAACATCCAATGTTGTTTTGAGATGGATTTTTTTCTCTTTTAAATGATCTAAAATAGGAATATTTTTCAGAGTAAGTATTTTTACAGACATACATAAATATATACAATTGCACTTTCATTTTTCCTGAAATAGTAGTTAGTTGTGAAAGTTTTCCAGGTGAATTGTTCTACTCCATAAAATATACAGGTTAGGGAATAGGTGTAAAACATATTGCTATTTTCAACTCTTCAATTTCCAAGCTCTTGGAATAATGTTAATTGTATCTTTTATGTGTTAATACACATCATAGAATAAAATGGGATTTTTTCCATGCCTTTTTTCATTTTTCCTACAGTCTCTTGCTTTTCCTAAGATACTGAAAGCTTAATTCATGTAACTTCACTAGTCTCACATTGTGCCTGTTAGAGCATCACTGTCTTGCAATGTCTTCCTTTCACTGTGCCATGAGACATCTCTTGAGCTGCCAAAACCCATCTCTGAACTTGCCTTTGGAAAGCCACTACCATGGTTAAACGAATGAATAGCAGAGGGTTCTACAGCATTTTGCTGTAGTGAGTAGGCGTTATGATTAAATAAATTATAATGCAGGCAAACACTTTTGGACTTGAATGTGTGATTTTTGCTAGCATAAAAACAGCATATACATGGCTATGTTAAGACAAGATTGTAAGGCTGAGTTTTAGATTCACAGTTGCATGGGAGAATGGTGTCAAGTCTTTTATTTCTTGCAGGTGTGCACCTACAGATGACAATGTCTGATGTCATTTAATAGAAGACTTGAAAAACAATTTCAGCTAAATCTTTCCTCTTTTTTCTTCATCATAGATTCATTCATCTTTCAAATGCAGCAGAAGTTAAATTAATGCATATTCCCAGCACACAGTGATGAATATGGGAGCTATCCGTTCCTAAAATAGAACACTTAAAAATGCTGAACACTTTTAGGAGCCTCTACAAAGTGTTGATGTGAGAACAGAAATTCTGTGTAAGTACTTTACGTCAAAATTCTTTCACATAAATCTGTGTAATAAACATGAGTCTGTATAATCACCATAACCAGAGAAAATCTTGCTAAGTACTCCTATCCAGAAACAGATATAAAATAGACAAGCCTCAGTGTAGTTTCATGTCAATAGCAAGATGCTCAGATAACAAACTAAATAAATAGAACACCTGTCACTGTATTTATTCAGGAGTTGCAAAATTCACTGCCAATAACAAAGTAAAAACTTTCCTTATAAATGTAATGGTGACTGAGGAATATTTCTGCTTTATTAAGTACTTTGAGAATAATTCAGGTTTGCAGTTCAATGGACTAATAGAGTCCTTCAGCTAAGAACACAGACAGTAAATATGATTTTCTACCATATAAACAGAGGTATAAGGTCTCGCTGCAAATATATAATAAAACAGTGTGACATATATCTCCAGCTGCATTATAGGCTCCATTACTATGGTGTTTTATCAGTAAACTCATGTTATCCACTACTGACAACACTGTCAGTTTCAGGTGCACACTGAATAATAATATAATGGGAAAGGTTAATGTCCTGTCAATCCAGGTGCAGCAAGACACCTGGGTAAACTTTAAGAGACTTAAACATATTTTTTAATGCATTTGTATGTGCAGAAGAATCTGTAGGCCTTACAAGTGAACAAACACTACATGAATGGTTTTGCATTACCACATAGACAATAAAGCTTAATGAAAGCTGAAGAAGAATGCTAGAAAGAATAGCAGTGACATTTTCAGAGAAAGGTGGAAATCCCTTATTTCATTTTATGTGGGCTGTAGTGTCCATCAAAGACACATGAGCTCTCGTGAGTAAATTTTTTACAACTGTTTCAGAAAAAAAAGCTATGATTTGAGATCCTACCACTTATGCCTACAGTATAAGACAGTGTCTCCTGTGCTCTTGCTGCTGGCGATCAAACTGATGTGAGCTCTTCATTTACGTAACAGCAAAGCCAGACTGTGTGGTATAAACTTCTGAACACCTTCAAAAATTAAATATCTAATCCTCCAGACTTCTTTGAAAGATGAGGTACAAGCCGCAGGAGGGATGCAACCAATATTAACAGTCAGCTGGGATAAATAATGTATCTAATCAGCATGATGACTTCTGAAAGGGTTGTCTGGATGTGGTCTTAGCTGATGTTTCATCTAACACCATTCCGGGTGTATTGACATGAGCCTTGACTAGTACTTTATCAAACTGTGATTGCATCAAAACCACTCCCTTTTTAGTCCACCACAAACCATGAGATGTGGGCATTTAGAACAACAGAATAGTTAATTGCACTGTAGGTGGGTTAAGACACTGGCATTTCTGAATAGAATAGGCTTGGTGGTAGCAACAAAAAGCAAAATTTCAAGATGTGAGCATAGTCAGACGACAACAAGAAGTAGGCAATTTCCAAGAAGATGTAATTTGTCTGACAAAAAGGTTTGTGCATGTTGCATGAAGCAAGGGTAGTTGCATGTGTGCAAACCAAACCCTACCAGTGTGCCTAATTCACAATTATCTCCCTCAGGCATTTGTAAAACATCTCTGTGTATGTGAATGAACCACTTCTTTCAATATAATTTACGCTTGTTATTCTCTTGTAGCTCAGGAGCAGACAAATGTCACTTGTTCCTACGTGGGAAAAAAAACCAGCAAAAAAACCATGGAAGAAATATTATACGGACATTCCCAAATATGTGAAAATCAAGAGAAAAGAGAAATGTTTTAAAAGTTTAAATAGCAGAATGCTAAGGTTTTTAATCTTTGTAGTATGCCATCTGAACAAGCCATTACTTACTTCAAGTACTTTCATTGCTCATGAAATTTCCCATCTGCTGTTGTAGGAATTTAAATGTTTGACTGATACCTAGATTTATAAGCAGCCTTACAAAACTGGATCTTAGTATTGCAGGGAGTTCCATCTCATTTATATAAAATTTATTCCTTCAAAGCTTATACAAGCATCAAGAAAATTTATTAATCTGTGTTCCGCACTTCCTAGAACAGATTTTAGACCTAAATATGAGAATGTAAAGCCCTTGAATAAGTCCATGGAACATTATTGATGGGAGACTTGTAGTTTATTGAGGTTGTACCACCAAATGAGTAGCTTTTGGTAAATGTGAAAAATAAAAAATCCCTACCTTTTTGTGGAACATAAAAATTAGAACTGATTTCTCTTTTGTCACTCAAATGGGCTTTCCCTTCTTGGCTGTTTTTCATCATAATCACACTCCAGGGAGTCAGAAAACTATTTCAGTGACCACTTTGCAATAAAGAACTGACTTATGCAGTGTTTTAATCTGTCAGGTTCCATTTTACAGGTATATTTCTTTCTGTAAGCAACAATAATTGCTATAAGGATAAGAATTGTGTTGCATTTCTCCATTGTAACATTACCTTCTTTCTCCCCCTTTTCCTATTCCCTCCCAGCCCGTCCACACCTTAAAGTTTCTACCTGTATTTAAATATTTGCAAAACAGATGGTGTAAGTATTTCCTCCACCTTACATGGAGACAACACAGCCAGAATCTCTTCTGTATCATATCAGCCTTCATGAGTGGAGTGGTAGCTGTGAGTTGTGAAGACAAAAAAATATTATATTTCAGATATTGTCATATCCATGCTTAGTATGAATAATATTGATTATTTAAAGATAAAGAATATATTCCAGACACAAATGAAAACACAGCTGAGCTGTCCTTTTATGGTGGCCTCTTACCACTCATTAAATTCCTTCTGGTTGCAATTAGCTCAAGCCAGACTTTTCTCCTGATGACAATGAGGCAGATAAACATGACTGTTTATTCTTCTCTGTCTTTCAGGTTACTTCCTGCTTACTCAGTTGTTAATGCTCTACTGATAAAGAAGGATTAAGGACAGTATCTCCAAAGGGATTTGGGCTTGGGTGTAGTGGGTGCTATCAGTTCTGACAGGGGCTGTGTACACGTACTCATGTGCTGTTGTACTCTGCTCTTCTCTTCCTCTGTATTGAGTCTGACTGAGATAGAGGTAATTTTCTCTATAGTAAGCTTCATAGTGTTGTGCTTTGTATTGGTAGACACAGAGGTGTTGGCTGCACACCAGTGTTTTCGTTGTTGCTGTGCATCAGCGTTGTCTCTCCAACATTCCTCCCTTACCAGGAGACTGGAGTAGGCAAGATCTTTGGAAGGAACTTAACCAGGATGGCAGGCCGAAACTGACCAGAGGGATATTTCAACTATGTCTGATCATCAACAAAAGCTAAGGGAAAGAGTAGGAGGAAGGGTTTCATTATTAAAATATTTGTTTGCAATACTAGGCATATTAAAGACTTCCTTCTTAGGCAGTGGCTGGACATCTCCTGCTGATAGGAAGCAGAGAATAAATCTTCTGTTTTCCTCAGTTGCCACATATGTTGCCACCTTTGCCTTTTCTGTATTAAACTGCCATTATCTTGACCTATAGGGTTTTCTTCCATTTTATTGTCTTCCCCAGTCCCCATTCTGCTATGAACGGAAGTGGTAGAGCAGTTTGGTGGGTGCTGGGTGATCAGTCAAGATTAATCCACCACATCTTCCCAGTTTTAACTGTGCCATTTTAAACAGCAGCTACTCCAGAGTATATCAAGGCTCTGCACAGCCACTGCTTCATCCCTCCATTACTGGTACCCTCCAAGAGAAATGCAATGGTTGATTTTTTTTTGTTGGTTGGTTTTTGGTTTTTGTTTGTTTGGTTGTTTTTTTAAATTAATTTGAAATAGCTTATATACTATTATTTTTGAAAACTTTGCATTTTTTTTTTAATAGCAAACAGCAGGCATTTCTTGCTTCCACATCTTTGCTCAATCTGCCTGGCCACTTACTCTTCTGCTGTGTTGTGACTCATTTTACAAACACAAATCAAAGACAACATCCTTCTCTTGGAGAGCTTGAGGGCAATTTTCGAAGGCAGAGTATTCAGACAGGCAACCGACTTTCACTGCCTTCCATTGGACTGAGCATCTAATTGCATTTTATGCCTCTCTTTTAGGACGTAATAATCCTGTCTGGCAGTACAACTGTCATCAAAGAGTACCTTGATGATATCTATTCTCAGCCTGAAGTCATTGACAAAGAGTAGTTGTTTCCCTTACATTGTGACTATGAGTGTGAGTTAAGGAAGCAAAGGGTTAGCTCTCTGCATTTTTGCTTGTTTGTTTGTTGGCTGTTCTTTTTTTCCCCCTGGGCCTAGCAACACTGACAAAATTCCTAACTAACTTAATTAAAAAAAAAAAAGTGGAGAGGAAAAGGGCAGACAGAGAAAAGGAGAAACAGTAAAAGTTCTCATGTCAGCAGATTTCCTAGAGCATGAAAATTAAAAATGAAGGAAATTAATTTTTCATGAACTGCTTTTCAGAATTCAACTTCTTAAATCTTACAGCCTGTTTATTACAGTGAAGACTGCAATTGTTTACCATAGATGTTACCAATCAAACACTGATTAATACTTTGTCCTGTGGGGTAAGTTTCTTGTGAAACTGATGCTCTTAACATGGCATTTCAACAATTCTTGTCTCCTCATGTGAACCATATTTTTCATCTACCTACTCTGATAAAATTTTCTTTTATTCAGAATAAACGAAGTCTATATCAGGGTTCCATGCCTTTCTTCTAATGCTATCATAGCTTTTTAATATCAAATATAACTCCCTATTTGAAGACTAAAGTTCATAAAAATCAAATGTGTTAATAAAGGCCATAAGCAGTGACAAAGAAAGCTATTACTGAAAACAGAGTCCCCGTCTCATGATCAAGCAGCACATCCATAGCTTTTAAAAGTAGTTGTATGCAAAGATCTCTGTGATTTATTTATGCCAGTAACTTAAAATATTAATAACAGAAAGAGAAATTTTTAAGAGGTATGAAGTACAGGTATGTCATGGTACAACAGAATCATTGTAACATGCAAAAATGAACTGGCATACAGGGATGTTACTTGGATGCCAGGAGATCAGGAGTGTATTTGCATACTGCCTGGTATCTCACAACTAAACTTTTATAAACATGAGCACATTGACAGAGCTGCCTCGCAGACGTGGTTCAAAATGGTGACCAAAAACAATGCCACTAGAAATGTTGTGTGATTTGATGTCTGATACTAAGCATTTGTTTTGTCTGTATGTGTACAAAAAATATTGTAGAAAAAATATTGTAGAATGATGGGATGGAAAGGACATGAAAGAAACAAGGCAGAGTGAAATGGTGAGGAGATGCTAGATGAGTGTACATTTGAGCTGTAAGATATAAAAGGGCCTGCAGTAAGGTATGTGATATCCATCCATATCTCTGCTGTTGTTACCCATATTGGAGTGTACATCAGGACAATGCATCAGCCCACTGAGGGGGCTCCAGGATACAAACATGCTCCTCATGCCTAGTTGGTTTGTTGGTGGAAACTTGAATTTGGTTTAAAGTGTGTCTTAGTAATGTATTAATATCATGCATATAAGTACTCAAATGTACAGCCCACCAGTTGTACAATCCACCAGTAGATCCACTCTATTGTTGATATGAAACTTCACAGCTGAGTCAATGCCATCGTGCTAAGGATCAGGCTGATGATATCTGTTGTGTTGATGCCATCTTGGTTCTGGAAGAAACAATAATTGTTGGGAGAAAGACACTGATGGAAAGATAAGTGGGGAGCCCAAAGACATGCAGTGCCACAACCCAGATGACACAAACAATACACTTGACCAGCCTCCTCTGGTGTCTTCTGCCTCACCCTGCTCAGTGGCCCAGTGGCTGCATCTTAGCTCAGCTGTGGGCTGTCTGTCCCTGGTGAAACTTGTTTTCAGGTCTATGGGGTCAGTTGAGGCTTCAGGGTCCCTCCATGAGACAAGTACATCTGGGTCGCACAGCCAGAGCTATTAAAGCATTCTACATAACTATGCAGCAGTTTGTGTTTTGTAACTTCCTCTTTGATGTTGTTAAATAAAATAATGTAAAAAAAAATCATTAGCACAATAACATGCAATTTCTGTAACCTCAGTAAAATACTTTTTCCTTTTTTTATTTAATTGAGAATTGAATGTGCATATATTTCTATTGCTCTTCATTTATTATGATAATAATTAATTTTTGTCAAAAAACAGTTCACAGAGTTAAAATGCTCTTATAATAAATTCGCATCTATGCATGTCAATATAAATTTTAAAAATGTGTCACATAATTTTAAATGAGGAGCAGAACTGCATTCCTTGAGGATAATCATAGAGGAGGAGCCCTGGTTCACTTATTCATGCATAGCAAATATTCCCAAAACTAAACCACCATGTTAGAGTTTTGTTGAAAGAGGATTGATGGAAGTCTGTCTTGATTGTAGGCGTTGCACATGGCAGGATTAAACATAAATCTTTTAAAGGCAATATTTTTTTCACCAGCACTGCATTTTAAGGTGTGTAAGCTGTGGGCTTTCTTTGAACAAAATGAGAAACAAACTCAACATGTATCTGTGACCCTCTCCTCCTGTGTAGATTAGTATATGGGTAGTAGGAATGGAAGTCACCTTGAGAAGCTTTGTCTCCCTGGAGTCCCCTGCTGGTGACTCTGTACTCTTCCCTCTTCCTGAGGTCCTGTTTCTACTGGTACCCCTCTCTTTGATCCTGCCACCACAAACATCCCATGATTTTGATTCTTTTCTTGATACTACTGCTGATACAGCTTCTGAGGAATTATTTTTTTTTTCCAAAAACTGTGCATACGCTGGTTACTCTCAGCTTCAACGTTAGCGCTGTATCAACCCTCCACTTGCACTCCAAGCAAACCAACAGCAACATGCAGTGAATGTTCTCTTCACTGTTTTTATAATTCAAAATTGTTAGTCGAAACCACATCTGGCTGATAGAATAAAAAAATATATTGTGCTTACTTTGAAAGAGTAGAGAGAGAGGGAGTATTCTTTATCACTAGCCAGAGTTACAGCTGTCTGGCTTCCTGTCCCAACTACAGCAGTAAAACTGTATGGTGATGGATTCCATCCGTGCACACTCAGACAGCTGTACATGGAGCTAAAAGCCATCAGCAAAGTGTCATGCTTGGCATTACTTCCCTGAGTGGTTGAGGTTTTTTTAAAAAAAAAAAAAATCCTTCAGTATCCAGAAGTTATAGACACAGTTTGTAAGACTCTAAGTTAAAGTCTGTTCTAGATAGAAGGAAAAGGGACAGCATCTTCAGGATGTAACAGTAACTCTTCAGGAATACCAGATCTATGTCTACATATATGTCTTTTTCTTGTAAGTTTATTTTGTAAACCAGAGAGGCCGGATTATTTCTGTTCTTTATTTCTATATCACTGACTTTTTAACCTAATCTTTTATGTCCATTTTACCTTTTGCCTGTTGCAGGATAGGTACTCAGTGAAATTGAGGGTTAGCTTTAACTAGGGTAATTGGACGAGGCTAGAAGGTAGCAAAATTTGGCCTTATGGCCCAATATGAAATAGTAGACTCAATCAGGTAGCCTATTGCCACTCTGTAAGTATATATAGTTTGAAATCCTCATACGATGCTCAATTTCATAGTATATGAGTGATTTCAAGGTCATCACACGCACAGCTCTTGTGTTTTGGTTTTTTGGTTTAAGTCCACAATTCTACCTCAATATGTAATGTGTTTTTTAATGGTTGTAGTGCAGAAATCAGTTATTTCTAACTTACCCCCTTGATCACTTTGAAATATACACTTTAACACACTACCCCTTACTATCTTGAACTTTTCTAGGTGGCAAATGTTGAACTGGAATGAAAGCATTATTATATATCTCTGGTATTTTAGATATTGTGATCATTTCATTAGCTTTTAATGGGTAAATTTGCCACTATTTTAACGTATACAGATAACATGTAAGGAACTAAAAATATGATGATTTTAACCAGCAAAATAAGAAATAGAGAATGGTAAAGACAGGAATTATTGCAATTTTCCACCCTGAAATGGTGGACTCTGAGTAACAGGACTCTGAATATAGTCTGGAAGGAGTTCTGTTTCAGAAATGAACATTTCCTCACCTCTAGTGTCAATTACATTCATTCATCTCCAGTTTTGTGGAAACAGCTAACATGGGAGGGGAAAAATAACAAGGGGAAAAAAAGGAAGAAGGAAGAATAAAGAAGCCTGGCAGATATGTTCTTACAATTCTGCAATGTTCTTTTTAAAATCTGAATAAAGTTGTGCTCAGATCTCCATACTCCTTTGTTAAGGCACAGATCCTGCAGTTGGGAATTCTAGTACTGAAATGGTTATTACCACTTTGCTAAAGGCAGTTATTACTCTAGTATTACTCTAAAAACAGGGAAAGACAAGACTCTGCAAAAATGAGATTTTAATCACTGTGGGGTTTTTTGTTGCTTTGTGTTTGTTTTTTTTTTTATACTGATTTTAATAATTTCTGC